>OU343225.1:67783857-68008246 GCA_910596185.1 Chrysanthemum makinoi | reverse complement strand
AACTTCCAAAAAAAAGTTACTGTTTAGTCAATGTCATTTTTTTTCTTTCTTTCGTTTGTTTTACCGTTAAATGTCACTCATTTTATCAAACTTTTTTGAACCTATTTCTATGGAAGGCCTCCAATAATACTCCATGAGATATTGAACGAGATACAACGGCTCTATCAAACATAATAGTGGGTGTAATGGCACCTCTTTTCCCACGCACGAAGGCCATAAATTGGGTGAATTTGTGGCAAAGGCCTATGTCTCTTAAGCAGTTTTCCTTTTTTTCATTTTTTTGTGAGTGTACATGTTTGTGGTACACTTGTGTTTAAATAGATATAGGTAAGCTGTTAATGAATGCATTTACTCTTAGAAGGGTAAAGGTGACGAGAAAGAGAGATATTGTGACATTGTAAGTTTACACCATGGACGCTTAGTCTAGTGGTTAAGGCATTTGTTTGTGAGACAAGAACCAAGTTTGATCTCCGCCACATATATGGTCTTTGTGGTTTGGCGAAAATTTCACCTACCGTCCCTTTAACTTAAAAGTTGCATAAATCGTCCCTATCACTGCCAAAGAATAACATGAATGGTCCTTTTGAGGCATAAAAGTTGCATCAAAGTTGCATAAATCATCCTTGTGGTTTGGCAAAAATTTCACCTTCCGTCCCTCAAAATGACCATTTTTGTTATTCTTTGGCAATGATAGGGACGATTTATGCAACTTTTAAGTTTGAGGGACGGTAGCTGAAATTTTCGTCAAACCATATGGACCATTTATGTAATTTACTCTTTAATTTATTTCATAAATTATTATTATTATTATTATTATTATTATTATTCGCAAGCGAGTTGCATTTCCTGTTGTGGAAAACTATGTGAAAAATGCTTGGAAGAAATATGATTTGATTCGTGCTATGATAAACACTAAAGGGCTGTTTTTTTCAAATTTTCTTCTATCGTGGGTTTGAATGGTGTATTGGAGAATGGACCTTGGGTTATTCTTTCAATGCCAATTATTCTGAAGAAATGGACTCTTAGAATGAGCTTTGTGAAAGAGGATTTGGGTTATATTCTTATATGGGTGAAAATCAATGATATTCCTATTGCTGCATTTACGAAAGACGGGTTAAGTGCCATAGCTACTAAAATTGGTACTCCTTTGATGCTTGATGCTTGATGCATACACGAGCACTATGTGTATGCAATCCTGGGGACATCTTAACTATGCTCGTGCTCCGATTGACATTAAGGCTGACCGTGAGCTCAAATATAAGATGGTTATTGTTGTACCATGTTGGGATGGTGAAGGGGATGTATTATATACTATTCGAGTGAAATATGAGTGGAAACCACCTCATTGTGGTGTTTGTATGGTTTTTGGCAATGATGAGACCCAATGTCCCAAACGTGTGCCTGTTGACCTTAAACAGCAAGTACAAAAGAATGATGGGTCCAAATGCCTCAGAGGAAGGCGTTTCGTGGTATTGAGGTGGGAAAAGGGGCTAAATTTAGCCCTTCTAAACCTAAAAAGCATGTGTATCAACGTGTGTCGAAGAAGGCGGATGCTACAAAGAAGAAGATTACTGAAGTAGCTAGTACAAGTGGGATGAATATTGCTACATCGAATCTGTTTGATGCTCTTAATATGGTTGATACTGATGAGGTTGGTACTCTAGTGTTCTTGTTGACTTGACTAAAGATGGGGCTAATTGTACTACTCCTATTGTTGAGAAAATCGAGAAGCTTGAAAAGCTTATTATTGAGGCAAATTTTACTCTTGTGGATGATGATAGTAAAACCTATAAAAAAAAGTTTATTTAAAAGAAAAGGATGAGGATGCGACTACTACTATTAAGCCTAGTTCTTCTTCTTCTTCTGCGTATTATATGGTGGGTAACCCATTTTCTAAAGTGGGGGATGTGGTTGTTTTTTACAGTGATGATGAGGAAGTGCTTGAGCCGGATAATCCTATGGCAAAATTTCTCGCATCGATTGGCGGCAGTCATGAACTTGAAGATTATTATTATGATTATGCAGATCAGGTCTACGATTTATCAGGAAAATTGGATGCTTTTTATGACATGTATGATATCAAGCTCCAAGGTCGTGGTAGAAAGTAATCTAGACGTTAGTTTATGTTTGGTCTTGTGTCAAATGTAATCTAGTGCATAGTGGTTTGTTTTCTTGTTTTAAAAATAGGAAGTGACTTGTTATGTTAGCCTTACCGCCTATGTAACGTTTTTTGGAGTAATATATTTACCGGGGAAACCCTTTGTACTTAAATATTTTTTGGAGTAATATATTTACCGGGCAAACCATTTACCCAAAAAATAATTTATTTCATAAAAACTATTTAGGACTAACGGTGCAAAAAATATTAACGGAAGAATTAACGGTGCAAATATTTTCTCTCGCGTTAGAAGATAGCAAAGAAATAATTTGTATCGTTAGTCCTCAAATTAACGGACGAATGTATGGCGGATATCTTTGATTAACGGAGGGTTGTATATGTCGCATAGACGTATTTTGGAGTTTACTTTATTTAATTTTTTTTGCATAAAAGTTTTTTTTCTACAAGCAAATTTAACCTGAAAGTACAGTTTCGACCCGATGCGAATGAACTTTAAATATTGCACCGAAAACAGCGTCAAATGTTTCTTGTGAACCGAGAGGACTTTGGATCCAATTCAGTTGCTAATTCTCAAAAACCCTTAGCGAAAATCATCATCACTAAATTAAAAAAGGTTGTTATAATCGGTTAATAATAAAACTGTCATTTTGTTAGCTAAATGAAACGCACATATGTACACAACTGAAAAACACATGTGTAGTTGTGTACTCGAAGTGGAAATCGTATTTATAGCTCAATTGAAACATGTCATCATTCATGAATATCACGTCGAGATGTCGAAAATCATAATCAACTCAGTTGATGAAAGGTAAAATAGCAGTGACGAGGGATATACCAACAATTATAGCATAACGTGAAATTAAAAGAACATTACATAAAACTAAACACAATACATAGCAAAAAGAGACATGGATATAGATGTCCCTTTACAAACTAAAGGAAAACAAGGTTCTCCACTTTTATTATACTAAAAAACATGTTTTTAAATCTCTCACACGGCAGGTGATTGATCCATGCTCATTTAAGATGCAAACCTTACTGAACCCTGCAGAAAAAATTCAAAACGTTCATCAATTAGAACCTTATAACTTTAATTATGACTATTATAAGCATTTAAAAAGATATATGGATGTGCATAAGTTTGACATACTTGGAGCAGTCAGTATTGGGGCTGATCTTGTAAGGAATGCTAACTCCACACTTGCCGGGAAGGCCAGCAACGTTAGCAGGATTGAGACCACGGTTAGACGAGTAAGCACTCTTCAAGCAATTACAAGCAGTTTTGCGGTCAGCGCTCGTTTTTGCAGCAGAGTTAAGACTCTTAACACCGTTGCAACATGCCCCTGGAACCGCACCACCAGACTTTAAGTAGCCTAGGCATGGGGCTAAACTACCAACCACCTGACCACAAGTGATAGCCTCAGTGTATGAGGCTGACAACACCATGCAAGCCACCATAACACATAAAGCCTTAATCATAATTCCTGCCATTGTTCAAATATAGCTTAAATTAGAAGAGCTTTGTACGTGATGTTTCTTAGTGTATTTAGTTGTGATGTGAGAAAATGTGATGAAGAGTGCACCCTATTTATAGGGATTTCCATGCAAGTGTTTGTGTGTATGGGTGTGGTTGAGAACTTGAGATCATAAATTGTGTACTCTTGTTTTTTTTGGTGATAGGGAAGCATGCTAACATTAGTACAGATTACTCAATTATTGAATATTGAGACACAAATTTGGGCATGTACTATCGGACTATAATAACAACAAATAGATCCAAGTCATACATAAGTACGTCCTTGCACATCCACCAACATTGTTATCATTTCGTGAAAGAACTTGACACTTTTGATTTTCATTTGTTGTCGAAAATATATTCTTAATCATTATTTTCGCGTTACGTTGGTAATTAAACATTGTTTGGCATCGATAACGTACCATAGTACTAAACTGTGTGTTAAGTTAATTTTATACTAATGTTTTGTAGGATGAACAATCAAACATTATCCATCACGAGTACGTATGCTTTAACCTTGTAACTAGTTTTCGCGTAAGTTCATGCCGTTCTTGGTGGTACAAAGATTCAAAATCATGTTCCGGATAACAATGGGGTATGGTCTAGGGTGGGATGATTATTGGTTAGACAAGATGTGTAGATTAAATGTGAGATGTCACAAGTCGGGTGATGTGGTGAATTAGTTTTGGAGTTGGAGAAGACAATTAATATGGAAGAGAGTTAGATGAATTCAATCGGCTAAAACTTGATATCCAAGGCCTATTGCTAACAAAAGGTCCCAACGGTTGGAGATGGGGTCTCGAAGCTTGACGAGACTTCAAGGTTCGAACCACGCGTTCCATGTTAGATGATAAAACTATTGTCTTTAATGGTACTACCAGATGGAACGCAATCGCGCAAAGAAGAAGTGATTATACTTGGAGAGCTGAGAAAGACAGACTTCCCAAAGGGTTGAGCATCGGATCAAAACCAAATCGAACCGACCAAAATTAAACCGAACCGAAAACATTAACGTGTCATCATTCTTATAATTATTCTTATATGATGGGAAAAAATAAGTTAACGTGTCAACATAATAACAAAGCTAGCTAAAAAAACGTCGTTATTTTCATGAATGATACGTCAACCAAACAAATTTTAACAAAAATGGGCATCACCTGTAACAATCGACCAAGTTTGAAATTGGTAGAAGATATTAGTTGGAAGTTGGCTAGCTTTATCATTAATTGAAAATATTAATGCTTTGATGCTCATCTTTTCAAACTAACATCTATATATGCATATCTAAGAAAGCAACATCTGTGTGTCGAAATCACCATTAATAGTATGCGTCAATCTAATACGAGTAAGTTTAAACTTACCCAAATATAGAATTTCAACTAGTATATAAATTACACGCTAATTAATTATAGATACAGAAAAGACTAATGATGTTGACGAAATCAGCAAATCTTTATTAGAAATTTATTAATATAAATGAGTGTTTAATCAAAACAATGTTAAGAAACATAAACAAACAAGAAAGTCCAAAATAATCCAAGTGTTTTGTTGATTGGATTCAAAACTAAAGTTGGTAACGCTTCTGTACAATACAGTTGGTCCATAGCGTACATTAATGCCAGCAGAGCAAGGTGTCGTAACATTTCACTCATGTTAAGCCATGTGTCATATCTTTGGCTAGAGCCATAGCCAAGTCATATTTTTAGGGTGTGACCGATAAGAAAGTAAAAAGAAGCGTTGAGATGCCATGACATGACGCACTGGTGGCTCTTATCCTTGAGGTACAATAAAATAAAATAAAAATAGAACATTTAAAGAACAACGCCTCTGTTGTTGTAATTAATCTTTGGGTTAATTGTTGTTGGTCGATTTTTTCAAAATTTGGGTTAGGGTTTCGTTTTTTCGTCTAGGGTTTTGTAGTTAAGGTTCGCTAGTAATATTCACTGATCGTGTTCTTGTTTGCTTATTATTAGTATTCAAGTCTTGTTAATTGTGCTTATATTCATTTGATCTTTATTGTTGGTTCGTATTGCAAATCTTTGGTTTGGTTGGATTAGGGTTTTCATATACCCTAAAGTCGTGTTTGGTGTCGAGTTAGGGTTTTCACAGCATTTACTCGATCTGTTTTGGTTTCATTTGTTACTAGTAGTTAATGTGAGTGTTTGGTACCGAATTTAATCATGTTATTGCATGGTGTAACTATGAAAAAGTGGGTTTCAGTCGAGAGGAGATAGGGTGGAAGAAAATAAGGATAGGACTAAGGAGCGACTTGTTTCAAAGGATGTAGGTTACTCATCAAAGAGTAACAAGGACCTTGTTAGTGTGAATGGGGAAGACACGAGTTCTTTAGGCTAAGATTCATGATATTGAACTTCAAGTGCTTGAAGGTAAGCTCGTGTTATTGAGAGATGATGGGGAACCTTTAAAACCTTTGAATGCCGATGATCAGGCTATTACAATGGAATCATTTCCATGCTTGTTAGAAACGTTTGGTACCCTTAATACATCCACCAAAGTGGTAACTATTGGTCCAAATGATGGTGCGAAATTGACTAGTCACGGCACTGCTTCATATCTGACTCGTCTTAATGGGGAACCAAGTAAGAAAACTATTAATTTTTGTACCTTGGTAGCCCCGGCTCGAAATGGGGCAGATGTTTCTATTTTATTAGCGGTGGTTCCTGAAGTTAATGAGCAATTAATTATGTTTATAGGTTCTTATTGGGCAAAAGAGTGGCATACTCGGTTGTTGAAAATTATGTCAAGAACACTTTGAGTAAATATGGGCTTGTTAGAACAATGATGAACTCTAAAGGCTTGTTCTTTTTCAAGTTTAGTTCTAAGGAGGGGATGTATGCAATGCTTGAAAATGGTCCATGATTAATTCGTAATGTGCCATTAATTCGAAAAGTGGTCTTGAATGCGAATTTATCAAAGAAGAACTTTTCTAACGATACCGTTTAGGTTAAATTCCATTATGTTCCTCTTCTTTGCGTAAACGAAGATGGGTTAAGTGTTATTAATTGCAACTAAACTTGCTACACCATTGATGTTAGACGCCTATACTATATGTGTGCGAGTCATGGGGTAGGTCGAGTTATTTGAGAGCTATGATTGACTTACAGGCTGATATGGAGTTGAAATATACTCTTGTGGTGGAAATCCCAAAAATAAAAGTTGATGGGTATATTTTGAATACTATTCGAATTGAGTACGAGTGAAAACCACCAAAATGTTCAAATTGCAAGGTTTTTTGCCACGTCTTGGACCAATACCCGAAGAAAGTTGTCTCGGATGTTTTGAAGAATACAAAGTCACCTAGGCAAACAGTTCGTCGTGTTCATATTGGTCCGAAGTCGCATCTTGTTTACAAACTGGTTCAACCAAAGAACGGCAAGAAGAAGAATTCTAGACATCCAAGGCCGAAGGTTCTGTTTGCTACACATGTTGTAAACACTACTACTATTTCAAATTCTTTTGATGCTTTAGGCAGTATTGGTGACATGGAGGATACTAGGGGCGTGGACCATTTTAGTACCAGTAGTGAAAAGGAGGTGAATAATTTGGAAGAACATAGACCAAATCCTAATCGTGTAGATGGTGTTAACAAGGATAAATTGGTGACTATGGAATTGGGTTCTATGCCTATTACTTCAGTGGATTTGCAAGATGGTGATTCGGAAAGTGAGGTTGAAGAGTATGATAATAAGACTGCTCAATTTATGGCCTTTTCATATAAGTGACATGGTGGTAGAACTAATGACCCTAGTCTACGTGAAAATGGGGTTATTTAACCACCTATCCCAATATGGGAAGATCTACATCTAGATTGCCTTTGTACTTTTTGAGTTGCATTTCATATTTGGCTCTTTCAAATGAAAAATCTTTTGATTTCTAGCATTCACGGTCCAAGTTGCTATAAAGATGGACAGGGGCGGAGGGGGGACTAGCGGGTCTTTGGGACCCTCCCAACCAACCCACAAGTCCACATTTTTTGGTATTAAGTTTGCCTTGTTTTTGAAATGTCCACTAGAAAGGTTTAGTTAGGCATCTCCTAATTTATTATTTTTTGTTGTGCTAGTATCTTATTTCTTTCATGTTTATATGTCTTCTCAATTATTATTAAAAAAAAGTAAATTTATATGTAAATAATAAGGTGTAAAACTCGTGTATTAAACTGATTGTTGAATATAAATGTTAGAATGAACCAATACTATTAATAATATATTACTATAGTTCACTTTTGTCTTAAGATACAAAACTAATAACGAGCAAATTTTCATATTTGTTAGTATAATTTTGTTCTTTTTTCTAAAAGTGTTAGATCGAATCATGAATAGAAATCTAAACTGTAAAGTTTACCTTTTACTCATAAGCTGATTCCTCTTATTTATACCAGCTCTTCCTATTTCATTTACAACAAATTAACAAGCTTTTTCAATCATGAAGAGGTGAAAAGAAAACTTCATAAATAATTTTTTTTTCCCTAGCAGACTTGCTAAACTTGATATGCAAATTGTATAAGATTTTATAACTTTTTAGTTTACTGTATGCTTGGCATACATTTTTGACTTGTTTTTTTTACTAGCATGATAGTTGATAACAGAACATATTTTGTTTGTATATACAATGTTTATTGCTACCATTTCATAACATAGTTTGGCCCCCTTAACATAAAATCGTGGCTCCGCCCGTGAAGATGGAGGCTTCAAATCTTTAGTAGCGGATAGATGTACATACTCTTTAACCCAATTGCAAGATCAATAGCAAAACTCAAAAATCCTTTCACAATTATGTAACTGGGAAGGAGAAACCTCGACCAACAGAAGACTTTAATCCATAAAGTTTTTACAACATGACATTCAACTAACAAATGCTACAAAGATTCACATTTATCCTCGCAGATTGGACATAGAAGTGAATGTAGGTCAACGTTTCTTTTATCAAGAATATTACGTGTGGGAAGTCTGTCTTTAAATTCTCGACTCTCCAACAAAAACACAAACCATTTTGGGTATGAATGCGTTCGATTTAGTAGTACCACTAGAGAGAATAGTTTTATTATCTAACATGGAACGCGTGGTTCGAACCATGAAGTCTCATCAAGCTTCGAGACCCCATCTCCAACCATCGGACCTTTTTGTTAGCAATAGGCCTTGGATATCAAGTTTTAGCCGATTGAATTCATCTAACTCTCTTCCATCTCTTAATTGTCTTCTCCAACTCCAAATCCAATTCACCACATCACCCGAATTATGACATCTCACATTTAATCTACACATCTTGTCTAATCATTAATCATGATCCCGATAATATATGCTACTGCCGTTTCCTATATCATGAGAAATAGATGAAATAAACGGAATACAAAGACTATGAGCCTCCCACCCAACTTTCACTATATCGACCATACCCCATTGTTATTTGGAACAAGATTTTGAATCTTTGTACCACCAAGAATGGCATGACCTTGCGAGAAAACTAGGTACAAGGATAAAACATATGTACTCGTGATGGATCATATGTTTGATTGTTCGTTTCCTACGAAACATTATAAAATTAACTTAACACACAGTTTAGTACCCATGCAAGCTAAAAAAAGTGTCGAATTCTTTCACGAAATGATAACAATGTTGGTAGATGTGCAAGGACGTACTTATGCCAATGTCGTGTATCATGATCACTTGGATCTATTTGTTGTTATTATAGTCCGATAGTACTAATGTTAGCACAATTTATGATCTCAAGTTCTCAACCACACCCATACACACAAGCACTTGCATGGAAATCCCTATAAATAGGGTGCACTCTTCATCACATTTTCTCACATCACAATTCACAACGAAATACAAGTTCTTCTAATTTAAGCTATATTTGAACAATGGCTGGAATGATGATTAAGGCTTTATGTGTTATGGTGGCTTGCATGGTGTTGTCAGCCTCATTCACTGAGGCTATCACTTGTGGTCAGGTGGTTGGTAGTTTAACACCATGCCTAGGCTACTTAAGGTCAGGTGGTGCGGTTCCAGGGGCATGTTGCAAAGGTGTTAAGAGTCTTAACTCTGCTGCAAAAACAAGCGCTGACCGCAAAACTGCTTGTAATTGCTTGAAGAGTGCTTACTCGTCTAACCGTGGTCTCAAACCTGCTAACGCTGTTGGCCTTCCTGGCAGGTGTGGAGTTAGCATTCCTTACAAGATCAGCCCCAACACTGACTGCTCCAAGTATGTCAAACTTATGCACATCCATATATAATTTTAAATGCTTATAAATTAAAGTTATAAGGTTCTAATGGATGAACATTTTTGATTTTTTTTTTCAGGGTCCAGTAAGGTTTGCATCTTAAATGCGCATGGATCATTCACTTGCGTGTGAGAGATTTAAAAGCATGTTTTTAGTATAATAAAAATGGAGAACCTTGTTTTCCTTTAGTTTGTAAAGGGACATATATATCCATGTCTCTTTTTGCTATGTATTGTGTTTAGTTTTATGTAATGTTCTTTTAATTTCACGTTATGATATAATTGTTGGTATATCCCTCGTCTCTACTATTTTATCTTTCATCCACGGAGTTAATTCTCGACGTCTCGACGTGATATCCATGAATAAGATTTCCACTACGAGTACACATGTGCGTTTCAATTGGGCCATAAAATATGATATCCACTATGAGTACATATATGTGTTTCAATTTTGGTAACAAAATGACCGTTTTACAATTAACCGATTATAACAACGTTTTTAGTTTAGAGATAATGATTTTCACTATGGGTTTTTGACAATAATTAGCAACTGAATTGGATCCAAAGTCCTCTATGAATGCCGATGGTCAAGCTAATACAATGGAATCGTTTCCATCCTTGTCATACAAGTTTGGTACCCTTAATACATACACCAAAGTGGCTACTACCGGTCCAAACCATGGTGTGAAATTGACTAGTAACGGGACTGCTTCATATGCGAATCGTCTTAATAGAGAACCAAGTAAGAAAACTGTTAGTTTTTTAACCTTGGTAGCCCCGGCTGGAAATGGGGCAGATGTTGCTAATTTATTAGCGTCAATTCTTGAAGTTAATGAACGATTGCATTTATGTTTATGGGTTCTTCTTGGGCAAAAGAGTGGCATACCCGGTTGTTGAAAATTATGTCAAGAACACTTGGAGTAAATATGAGCTTGTTAAAACAATGATGAACTCTAAAGGCTTGTTCTTTTTCAAGTGTAGTTCTAAGGACGGGATGTATGCAATGCTTGAAAATGATCCATGGTTAATTCGTAATGTGCCTCTAATTCCAAAAAAGTGGTTTCCGAATGCGATTTATCAAAGGAGAACTTGTCTAACGTTCCCGTTTTGGTTAAATTCTATTATGTTCCTCTTACTGCATTTACTAAAGATATGTTAAGTGTTATTAATTGCAACTAAACGTGGTACACCATTGATGTTAGACGCCTATACTACACTATGTGTATGAGAGTCATGGGGTAGGTCGAGTTATGCAAGAGCTATGATTGACTTAAAGGCTGATATGGAGTTGAAATATACTCTTGTGGTAAAAATCCCAAAAATAGAGGGTGATGGGTATATTTTGACTACTATTCGATTTTTTTTTTTCGAAAGGCTAAGATTTTATAAGGCACAATTAGCCGGAGAAAAACAAAGAAAATATATTACAAATTCTCCAAGACAAAGATCATACAAAAAAGAAACACCCCAAGCCGAGAATAAACACCTAAAAATAACACCAGGGAGTTACATATAACAATCCCTTGGGTCACCTATCCAACTAGACCACGCACCATAAACCTGTTTGAATCTATGAAAAATCCGAAGAAGAGGCAACTTTTGAATCTGGGCGAACGGGTCTTATGTGATAATAGCTTCTCTTGGAGATCGAGTGAAAACCACCAAGATGTTCAAACTGCAAGGTTTTTGGCCACGTCTTGGACCAATGCCCAAAGAAAGTTGTCTCAGATGTTTTGAAGAATACAAAGTCACCTAGGCAAACGGTTCGTGGTGTTCATATTGGTTCCAAGTCGGATCTTGTTTTACAAACTGTTTCAACCAAAGAACGACAAGAAGACGAATTCTATACATCCAAAGCCGAAGGTTTTATGTGCTACACAGGTTGTTAACACTACTACTTCAAATTCTTTTGATGCTTTAGGCAGTATGGGTGACATGGAGGATGCTAGGGGCGTGGTCCATTTCGTAACCAGTAGTGAAAATGAGGTGAATAATTTGGAAGAACATGGACCAAAGTCTAATCGTGTAGATGATGTTAACAAGGATAAGCGGGTGATTATGGAATCGGGTTCTATGCATAGTACTTCAATGTATTTGCAAGATGGTGATTCGGAAAGTGATTTTGAAGAGTATGATAATGAGACTGCTCAATTTATGGCCCTTTCATATAAGCGACATGGTGGCGGAACTAATGACCCTAGTCTACGTGAACTTGATGACTATGACTTGTATGACGAATATGATGATGTGGTGTCGAACTTACAAAAGAACAACTTGCATTTTGCGATGCGTTCGATATCACTATGCATTTTGTGATGCGTTCGATATCACTCTCTGATGGCATATTAGACGCTAGGTTATACTTGGTATCAGTGTGTGTTAAGTGTAATCTAGTTATTGTTGTTTTCTCTATAGTAGTTCATAAGTTTAGTTTATCATTGTTATTATAGATATAGTTTTAAGTATAAATTGTGTGTTTCTTTTTTTGCCTATATAAAAGCTGAGATATGGGATTCACTCATATTTTATGTACTTAAACGTTTTTTTGAATTGATACATTTACCGTGGAAACACTTTAATAAAAAAAATCAAAACTTCAAGGAACAACGCTTACTTCAAAGAAAGACGTTTAGTTTAGTGTAACCTCACTTTTTATTCTTTGAGATCCTTTAAATAAACTACTTTTATCTCAACCATAATTGTGAGGAAAAAACCTAAAAATAAAATAAAAAGAATACAAAAATAAATAAGAAAACTCTGTTTGCAAAATTTCACCAAAAAAATTTTCATGTGATTAATCAAAGATTTCAATCTTTATGTTTATATTGAATGAATAGTGTAACATGCCTTATATTTGTGTGTCCAAAAATAAATATATGATGCCCAGTAGACATATGCATGTATATCTATGAGGCACTTTATTTTGCTTACCCATAAATCTATACTTACTAAGGGACAAATCTTCACTATCCATCTAGTTTGATCTAATGGTAGGATTAACCTAAGATTTAAAGATAAACCTAAGTTCATGTTTTTTTCTCTTGTCTTTTTGTTTTTCTTTTTTATTCACATATTTTTTTTGTCTTTCTTTTTTTCTAAATTCACGTTTTTTATTTTATTCACGTTTTTTTTTTCTTTTTTTTTAATTCGCGTTTTCTTTTTCGCTTTCATACGTTTTTGTCCGTTTTCACACGTTGCTTATCGTTTTCATACGCGCCCGTTTTCATATGTTTTCGCCCGTTTTATACGCTTTTGTCGGTTTCATCAAGGTTTATTTCGCTTTTGCCCATTTTCATACGTTTTCATCCATTTTCAAACGTGTTTTACGCTTTCATACGCTTTGTCCGTTTTCATACGTATTCGTCCGTTTTCTTACGTTTTCATACATTTCTGACTATCACAAGTGATTTTATGTAATATTCAGAATATCACTTGTGATTTTCTGAATATCACTTTGTGATATTCAGAAATCACTTTGTTATATTCAGAATATCACTTTGTGATATTATGAATATCACTTGTGATTTTCTGGATATCACTTTGTGGTATTCTGAATATCACTTGTGATTTTCATTTTACAAAACATTAGTTGAAAGTCACTTTTTATATTCAGAAAATCACTTGTGATATTCTGAATAGAATATCATAAGTGATTTTCTGAATATCACTGAATATCACTTGTGATTATCTGAATATCACAGAATATCACTTGTGATATTCAGAATATCATTTATGATACTCAGAATATCACTTGTGATATTTTGAATATCACTTGTGATATTCAGAAACATATGAAAACGGCCGAAAACATTTAAAAACGGACGAAAACGAACGAATATGTATGAACTCTAAGCCAAAATTTGCCCATTTTCTCTTTATACGTGGTAAATATAAACTTACATATTTTTATAAGTTTCAAAATAAGCAAATTAAGCTTGTGAAACATAAACCGAAATCACATTAGCTCATAAGCAAATAAACTAAGGTTAAACAAATACCTCCAGACTATGTAGCTGCTATTCAAATTATATATTTGTGATATTCTGAATATCACTTGTGATTTTTTGAATATCACTTGTGATTTTCTGAATATCACTTTGTGATATTCTGAATATCACTTTGTGATATTATGAATATCACTTGTGATTTTCTGGATATCACTTTGTGATATTCTGAATATCAATTGTGATTTTCATGCTACAAAACATTAGTTGAAAATCACTTGTGATATTTAGAATATCACAAGTTATATTCTGAATATCACAAAATATCACTTGTGATCATCGGAATATCACAGAATATCACTTGTGATATTCAGGAACGTATGAAAACGTCTGAAAACGGCCGAAAACATTTAAAAACGGATGAAAATGTATGAAAACAGACGAAAACATAAGAAAATTGACGAATATGGACGAAAACGTATGAAAGCGTAAAAACAAGTATGAAAAGTAAAAACGTATGAAAACGGACGAAAACATATGAATAATGAACGAAAACATAAGAAAACATGCGAAAACGTATGAAAATGTAAGAAAACGGACGAATATGTATGAATACGGACGAAAACGTATGAAAGCGTAAAAACAAGTATGAAAACGGACGAAAACGTATGAAAACAAACGAAAATGGACGAAAACGTAAGATAACGGGCGAAAACGTATGAAAACGGGCGAAAACGTATGAAAACGGACGAAAACGTAAGAAAATGGACGAATATATATGTAAACGGACGAAAACGTATGAAAGCGTAAAAACAATTATAAAAACGGTCAAAAACGTATAAAACAGGATGAAAATGGATGAAAACGTATGAATAATGAACGAAAACATAAGAAAACGGGCGAAAACGTATGAAAACGGACGAAAACCTATGAAAGCGAAGAAAAAACGCGAATTAAAAAAAAACATGAATTAAAGGAAAAAAACGTGAGTTTATAAAAAAAAAACGAGAGTTTAAAAAAAACGTGATTTAAAAGAAAAAGAAAAAAAAATATATGAATAAAAAAGAAAGACAAAAAGACAAGAAAAAAAATATGGACTTAGGTTTATCTATTAAATCTTAGATTAATCCCCACCATTAGATTAAACTAGATGGATAGTCGGGATTTGTCCCTTGGTAAGCACCAAAATAAAGGTAAGCAAATGAAAATTCCTCGTATATCTATATCATACGATCTTGCATGCCTTTACACTACAAAAAAATTGGTTCAATCTACACACTTTTTTTCTCCACATTTCTAAAAGTATGTAAAATTTTATTAATTTACTAACAGTTAGTAATGTGTAAAAATTGGTTACATTAATAAATGTGAAAAAAATTGTAAAACAATAAATTTTCCACCTTTTTAGTTGTGTTAAAAAAAAGTTCACACTTTTAAGTATGAAGAAATCAAAGAAATATCCACACTTATAGGTGTGGACCCAAATTCTACACACTTTTTCAAGGTGTCGGTACCCAAAGATTTTTCACACTTCTTCAAAGTGTGGAAATTTTGGGTGTTACAAATAACCTTCATACTTAGAAGTGTGGGGAAACTTATAATTCTTCACACTTAAAAGTGTGAACTTTTATTTGATACAACTATAAATGTGAAATTTATAATTTTTTTCACACTTATTAATGTAAACAATTTTTACACATAATTAAGTGTTAATAAATCAATAAAATTTTACACACTTTTAAAAAGTGTGAAAATTTAGTGTGGAAAATAAACCAATTTTTTGTAGTGTCAGTAGGATTTGGCCGATTTGCATGGCTCTTTCCAATTTGTACATGCAAAACTTTGTATTATGAACAACGGAATTTTATTAAAACAAGCTCGATCACTAGCTAGATGCTATCGCGAGAGATATCATGATTCATATTACACATAAAGATAGCGGTACATCAAGTCACACGACAACTCGATCGATCGAATGGGTTTCACTCTCCTACTACTATAAGAGCACAAGGTATCGTGGATACCAATAACACGTTATTGGTATGCCATCTCAGCGCCACATCATACACCTCCCAATAACTCACCAATAACTAAAACACCATCCCTCATAACACATCACTAACATGTTATTGGGTCCCAAAAAATACCCCATTAAAAATACCCACCCACTCACAAACAAAACAAAAAAACCACCAAACATCACAAATGGCTTGAGCCATTGGAATGGCTCAAATACCTTTGGCTCACCAATGGCACCAAGTAGTAGTATGGTTTGGCTCACCAACGGCATGAAAAATGAACCTTTGGCATGTTAAAAACTCCCCATACCTTGTGCTCTAACAAAACATACAAAACTAATATCTCTATGTGTTAAAGTTAGGGTAGAATAAGAAAAAGAACAAATACATTAATTCGTCTTCAAACCAAAATGCCAAATTTATGTTATGTCAAAGTCATGGTTTTGTTTTTTCTTTCTTATATTTACTTTACTGTTAGATGTCATTAATTTTTACCTAATTTTCTCCGGCCTATTTCTTTGCAAGGGACATACATTCGAACCTACTTCGAGTCATTAATTTCATAGTAGTTCATCATACACAATAAAGTGTAGTACATTATTTCATGTTAACAAGAATGATATAAAGATAATAATGTTTTACAAGATGAAGTGATGAAGTGACGAAGCATGAATTTGTATACTTTTTAGTGTTTATATTAATTATTGGCACGTCAACGTATTTTTGTGTACACGTGCATGCATGTATGTATACATATGTATATGTCTAAGAAAGAAATGACACTTTACGACAAGGAAGGCCGATAATTTAATGTTGTCTTAGACAACTTCATATGGAGTATTGGTGGACACGGGAGGGGCAGGCGGGTACGTGTCATCCTAACGAAAAAAATTATAGCGTAAAATTCTTAAAATATGTGGTTATTTTTGTAATTTGCCTTTGAACGAACCGATTTGTGTTTTTAAAAATAATAAATGCCTGACCCTTGACTATAACTTTCTGTCTACGTCTTTGAATTATGGTGTTGAGGATTTTCTTAAGAATATGCAAATCAATAAGATCTTTGTTGCATGCAAGATCTATTTATTTCATAATTCATCTAAAAAGAGACGCCAATTTACCAATCGGCCATTTTTTCGTTTTTGGCTAGGGGTGAAAATCCAGAACCAAAACCCAAAAACTCAAAAACCAAAAAAAGTAAAATAAACACCAAACTACTTCTGAATCGATTATTCGGTTTATTTTGTTTCAGCAAACCAAAATATTTGGTTCGGTTTTTGGCTATATGATAATCCAAACGGGAAAAACCAAACTCTCTCATACTAATATTAGTTAAAACTTTTGAAATTATACATGAAAAAATGAGTAATTGGTAAAAAGGGACAAGTGTTATATTCAATCAACTAACTCTACAGTTAGTAAAAAAAAAAAAAAGCTCTAGCTGTATTATAAACGTAAAGATATTTTTCTTTGTTTCATATTGGCTGTGACTCTTGTGACACCTAACTAACATATTTTTCAACTTTATACATATGTTATTTATTGAGAAAATTACTGTACTACCCAAAATCAAAATACCGTGTCTGTACTTACCCATCTTTCTTTTCAATATCAAAAATACCCATACATGTCGGGTATATATTTTCACTATATACACGACATGTACGTGTATGGCCACAAATCATTGTTGCAAATAAAGTGTAGCATCTCGTGTACAAAATGAGATACATACACGACATGAATCATTGTTGCAAATAAAGTGTAGCATCTCGTGTACAAAATGAGATACATACACGACATAGTTTTGTTTTCATTTAGGGGCATGTCGGGTACCAATCAAGAAAACACACGAGATGTGACAAAAACATGCTCATGTCGTGTATACATGCATGAATATACACGAGATGGTAATAAAGACAAGCTTATGTAGGGTATACATGCATGAAAATACACGAGATTGGAATAAAGACAACTCATGTCGTGTCTAATGCATGAAAAATACACGAGATGGAAAAAATGTCCGGAAAACGTTAAAGGGTATAGAGGGTTTAGGGTTATCTCTTAGCGGTTTAGGGTTATCTTTTAGCATTGGGAAAGAGCAAATATTAAAAGGTTGATTTGATGATTCAATGTTATTGCAATAATGTTCTTGCAAATTAAAAGTTGATTTGATGATTCAATGGACTTCATTTAAAGCTTGAATATATACACGATGTCGTGTATCATTGTTCTTGCAAGTTCATTCAAACTACATCTTCTTCATCACATATATGAGGAACAATATACACGACAACTTCTTCACTTTGTCTTGAAAGAATATACATCTTCTTCATCACCAATATACACGACATCTTGTTCATCATCGTATGGTGGTGGTAACATTGTGGTGCGTGAGTTTGGTGGTTTTGTAGTGGTGACGTTGAAGTAGTTTGTGAGTTTGGTGGTTTAGTTGCGGTTATAAAAAAAGTGTTGGTGGTGCAGTGGTGGTGCTGTGTGGTGGTGGATATGGTTGTGAATATGGAAGGTCACCGGGTATTTCGCAATTTTTTTCCTTTACACTTGTATTTTTTTTATTTGTTACGTACATGTGTATTAATATATGTTTATTTATTTTAGGATTATCCTGCCCAAATTACATGTAGGAGTAGGTTATCCGTGATTAGTGCTATTAAAAGTATGATTGTGAACACCCGTAGGGAAACATTATTTAGAGATACATGTTTTGGTTGGTTGTTAGATTTGCCAAAAATGCAAGAGTCTGGCGTGTTAGTACATTATTTCATATGCCACCAAGTGCCATGTGTAGAGGGAGATACAAATATTGTTCCTCCGAGATATCGGTAATGCGTGATATTAATCGGGTGGGTGAGGTTGAGGTTCAGGTTTGGTAGGGAGGAATTCGTCTAGTTACTTGGTCTAAGATTTGGAACAAATTTTAGAAAGGATTATGAAGTTGGACCTATTCCCTTTAGGAGACGAGTGTTCCCTTCGTCAACTGATTCTTCAAAAATAAAAGTTGGTGATGTGTTCCGTGCGCTAGACATTGAGTTGTTAAGCCGTTTGAGCGACGAAGATGCTGTTGGTCTTTGTTTGATAGCCGTGTTAGTGTTGGTGTTAAAAGGGACCGAGCTTAGGAATGTAGTCGACGATTTTGTATTTAGGTTAGTGGAGGATATAGATGCATGGAATGTGTTCCCGTGGGGGTCTTACGTATGGCCAACCTTGTACAATTATCTTAAGGATGCAGCAAATAAGCGAGGCAAAGCACTTTGCCGAGGAGAGGGATCCTACTAAACTTCCTAAGTACAATTTGAATGGCTTTATATGGGCCTTCAAGGTATGTGATATATAAATTTACAAAGTTCATGTATATGTATATCGTTAACAAATTTAAAACAAATTTGCCTTTTACAGACGTGGATATTGGAGTGTTTCCCTCATGGTGCGACCCCAAGGTTTTTTGTCATAATCAGGTTGTATCCCCGATCAATTGCGTGGAGCTATAGAAATGTGGTATATAGAGAGTCTATAGACCGGTTTTTGGATGACCAATTGAATGTGAGTTTCAAATATGACCTTAGTTTCTTATAATATGATTATAATTTCTTGTTGGTTTTTATTAATGTTGTGTATATTGTCCATCTTTTTTAAAGGTAAACCCACCTTTGATGAGGCTTATGCCGGATGACTATGAGCAAAATACCGAGTGGTGGGGTCAAAGTAGAGCATATTTTGCTGGGAATTCGACCTCAATTCCATCGAAAAAGCCTCCACTAAACGAACCTATTTACGATTCTATTACACCGGAAATTATACAACAGATGAAGGCACTTGAGGCGAAGTTACAAGAACATGACTTGAAGTTCAAACAGCTTGATCCACGATTTTTTGGTGGCGATTTTGCTGTAAGTAGCTTACGTTAATTTATTTATTGTTATTCAAAACACCTAAGTAGGTTTACGTGCTTTTATCTTTTTTATATTTAAATATGTTTGAAAATAACCAACTCTACATTATAATTTTTCATTCAGGGAATACCAAATGCCGACCGTCCATTTGGCGATCCACCGAATGACTCGTTCTTTGACGGTGTTCATGTACCTACACCGCCGTTAAAGTCTACTGGTCCATCATGGCTTCCATCCACCGGACATACGGCTACCCGTACGCCACTTGGGTTTGGCTCTTTTGCCACGCCTGTTGATTATGAGGCAGGTCCATCTCACGCCTATGACGTAGGTGTCGACGTCCCGGTAACCTATTAATTACATAAAATATTTCATGGTTAATATTGTTATTAGTAATTATATTGATTTTAAATTTTTATTGTTTATTTTTTTAAGGATGCGATCGAGCGACCAAAGAGGATTGTCGTCCAGGTAAATGTCTGCAATATCCTTACACCGAACAGGGGCCAACCACAATCTTGCCTAAGAAACGTGCCGCTAAGAAGACGCAAAAAAAGAGTACCTCGAACATTCTAGCGTTTAATTTGGAAGAACAAGCGGTTCATGAGTATAAAGAGTATGCTGGTGGTGTTGCCTGTTTTGGTAGTCGTCGTGCGAACTGTTGCAGTTTATAATGTTGACCCTAATAAGGTATACTGGACCCTTTAAATTTATTAACATGAAGTTGCTAATTAACAATGTTTGATATTGTATTTTATCGTTTGTTTTTTCAGGTGAGGCGTGAGCGTTATGTTAGTTTGGAGGAATTTCTATTAAACCCATCCCCGATATACCTTGACTGCCATCCAAAGGGTTGGGTAGCAGAGCTTACCTTCTTTCAACAACTACTTCCGGAATTATACAAGAACGGCACTGATCCAGGAGTACCTGGTCAAATTGGTTGGCTGTCTGACGACGTAAGTATAGTGTTATGTTTTTTTAAAAGTTTAGATTGTATTAGTTTGAAGAACATAAAATGATTTAGTTTAATCTATTGACTCAGCAAATGAATTGTTGGGTTGAGCTATTAATAAGAAGAAGGCAAGATGGCGCCATGGACAGAGATCGTCATCATGGACATCATCCACTTACCCCACAGAAAATGGTGGTAGTGTACCCATGCTTTCGATAGCTCCTTCGATTATGGGAACATTAGATGGTAGCATGCAGCCGTACCCTTCATGGGATCAAGTAACATGGGTAAGTAAATGTGTTTCAACCTATAATTAATTTTTCTCATAAATTACGCTTTACTAGTTTATTTAATTGTATATATTTGAATACATTTTCGACGCATGTGGTGATGCCGATGAATGCAGGAGGGAATCATTGGGTCACAGCAGTTATTGATCTAGTGTCATCCACCTTTCTGGTTCTCGACTCTTTGCCTAGCACGGAGCGTAGTGATTATTTACGAGGGTATGTTCTAGAATGGACCGGAGTTCTTAACAAATGTTTAGAAGAGGTAGGACATTTCACAAGAACCGGACGTCCGCACTACAATTTCAAATTCCGTTACAACAACCAAAAATATCCGATCCCACACCAAACTAACACTCACGATTGTGGAGTCATCACTTGTTGGCTCATGCATGAGTTTGTTACTGGTAAGTTTCCACCACAATGGAGTTATGATGTTGAAGGCTTTTTCAAGAATATTAGATATAGTATCTCTAAGATGTTGTACGATTGTCGTTGCGAGGAGACTAGTTCTTGTGGATATGATTGAGAGTGATTTTTAATGGAAGTTGTATATATTTTTATATTATATGTTTAACTTATATTTGATGTTAATTCAAACTTTTATTCAAGTAAATCAACATTACATATAGATGACGTTGAGTTAGATAAACATTACATAGATAACATTACCTAAAAGTAGGAGATGAATATGTAAAGATTCATCCAATAAAAACTGTATCCTTGTCGAAAACAGCAACCATGTTCCTCAATGTAATGTTAAGAGAAGGGGGTGTGGATTTTGGGGTAAACACCGAAACATTACGAAGTACCAACACAGCTCCGACTTTGATAGACTTTTTGTAACCCTCTTCTTAAGGACTTTGTGATGAATTATACCAGACATTGTCCCTGTTGGATCTTTTAGTGTCACTGTTAGCTCACCAAGCGCGTTAGGTGTACAAGTCTTGATTACACTTACAACAAGTTCAAGCTTCCCTTTCACACAATAGTTTTTTATATCGCCAAGACAACCAGTTACGATGACATCTTCATCATTATGAAGCTTATGAATCGCGCTTAGCCATGGCCCACGGGTAAAATGATCATCCTCCTTGACATCCTCATTTATTTTCCTTACATATTCTTGTGTTGGCACTACACAATATTCGGGGCCACCTTCCCTAATGTCCAATTTTTGCGGAGAATAGCCGCTTGCAGAATACCAAGGGACCAGGTATTATCCTAGTCGGGTTGTTGGAAGAGGTTGAAGAACCCCCAACGTTATGTTGGGGTGCATATGTTGTGTCCCTTCTTTGGGATGGTGGAACGAATGGTGAGTTGTTGTATCGTTTGGTGTTTCCGGTATTGTTTTGTCGAGACATATTGTGGAGAGTAACCTTCTTTGTAGAGAGTAGAAATGTCAATAATGTTGATATGTGTTTAGAAAAATAGAAGTAAATGAGGTTTTATAGGTAAATTTTTTATGGTGTTGTCAAATCATGTTGGGATAAAGAAAATATTCTTGTCATATATCGCGTAATAAATTACACATACACGTTAATGTCAATGAAATGTCAAATCTATGTCAGTGTACAGAAAATGAACTGTCAAATCCTTGTCATATATCGCGTAATAAATTACACATACACGTTAATGTCAATGAATTGTCAAACCTATGTCAGTGTACAGAAAATGAACTGTCAAATCCTTGTCATATATGGCGTAATAAATTACACATACACGTTAATGTCAATGAATTGTCAAATCTATGTCAGTGTACAGAATACGAACTGTCAAATCCTTGTCATATGTCGTGTAATAAATTACACATACACGTTGATGTCATGGAATTGTCAACACATGCTACCACTAGAATTGGCTTTATATAGCTGACCATTTATAGACCAATAATTCATTAACTATGTCATAGCAATAATTCATTAACTATGTCACTTTTTATGTAGTTGACCATTATAGAATCATGTTGCTGAATATGACATTGCTAAAAATGTAGAACATTGATTAGTTAAAAAAACAAAAACAACTTGCATTTAAATAGTTAAAAAAAGAGTACAGAAACAAACATTGATAACGGTAAAGACACGAACTAAACGACAATGGTATGATTTGGTTCATTAAGAAGAATTAGTGATTCTTTATAGGGGCCAATGAAAAATGAACCACCATTCGCTTCAATACCCATGTCTTGCCACAATTTAGAAGCTCGCTCGTACACTTGTAGCGAGTGAGCTATCTCTTGGTCGATCTTAGCTTCAATAATTGGATCATCATCCTTAGTAAACCCAACTAATTTTACCACATTCTCTATTGGGTATGGAATGGTGAATAGCACTGTACACGATGATACAATAGCACCATCAATTTCTAACACCCATGCACACAAAACTTTGTACCCATCTGCTAGGAAACTTCCCAAATTACAATAGAGTTCCGTAGGCGGGATATACGGAATGGAGGCCCAACCATGCCTTATCTCTTCCGGTATTCCTACGCCGGTAAATTGGTGACTAACCAAATCAAATGAAACTACCATATAGCGTTTGTACCAAATACCATCATTGAAAAGAAATTTTTCATACCCAAGCCAGTAAATTTTACCACCCACTACTGCTTGGCGGACCTTTTAGTCTAATCCCTTCTCGAGGCAAAAGGTCATTTTCAATATGGTTCTAGCGTCTCGAACTCAAGGTATACACCGACACGCACCATGGCCCATCACCGTATAACGGAAATTAATTTTAAAATTGTTAGGTCTAAATTGTCGGACGCATAAGAAATAGTCATGGAGTAGTCAAATCGTTGTCATAGAGTTGTCCCATCTGTGTCATATTTCGGTAAAAAATTACACGCATAAAGAAATAGTCATGGGGTAGTCAAATCGTTGTCATAGAGTTGTCCCATCTGTGTCATATTTCGGGTAAAAATTACACGCATAAGAAATAGTCATGGGGTAGTCAAATCGTTGTCATAGAGTTGTCCCATCTGTGTCATATTTCGGGTAAAATTTACACAAAGATTGTATGTATATATATATATACAAACCGAAATGTATATCCAAACATAGCAAATTCATAAATACATCGCCATGACTTCAGAAATTCATAAATTCAACTGTTTATTACATTTTGATAATACCCAACGAGGTGTGGTCATGTACACTAATATCACATACTCATGGTTAGTTGAGTTTGTGCGTTCTAAATTCAAGTTGTATCCCAATATTCAACTTAATTTTAAATTTAAGCACCCATCATTTGATTTTCGAATGGATATCACTGACGACGACGAGGTAACTTTTTTTGTTGATTACACTTATGCGAATAGAGGAATGTCTCATCTTTATGTGGCTAAAACAACACATTTGGAAGAAACTACATATTTTAGGTCAACCCAAGAAAATCGAACGTTTTACAATTTTTTAGAAACACCTAACTAAAACACCGGGTCATCTGCTTTTCAAAACAACGTGTCTTTTTTAAATGATGGCCCATCTCAAAAATTTGAAGCAATTGATTATGAAAATAATGATTCCGGGTATAAAGATGAGCCAAATTTCAAAAACCGGGATCATCATTTGCATTCGGGTTGAGATGATGATGCGACGATGAACAAAATGATTGTTTTGTTGGTGTAGATGATAAACCAAAACCGTTAACCATGATGGAAGAATATTTTTTCATTGATGCCTGATGTTCCAGAACCACCTATTTACCACCCGAAACCAATAATTTCAAATCAATATAATAGCGATGCTGACGTTTATGTCGGAAAGTTTTTTCACACAAGAGAAAAGTTAGACGTTGCAATTAGGTTTAAATGTATACAAGAAGGTTACCAGTTTTTGGTAAGTAGGTCGGAACCAGATAAGTTTTCTTGTAAGTGCTATCATTTTAAAGAATGCAACTGGAGAATTTGCGCTAAACGTGTGGAAAAAACAAATGTGTTTCGAGTTACAGGTATGATAGATACTCACACGTGTCCCAAAACTCAAACATATCCTAACCATCGAAATGCAAATAAAAAGGTTATTGGTCACATTTTTAGAGATAAATTAAAAGAAAATAACCGTGATTTGAAACCGAAAGATATACAAAAAGACATCTTGGCGCAGTATAAAATAAATATATCTTATCAACAAGCATGGAGAGGAAAGGATTATGGGTTACAAATGATAAGGGGTTCACCGACTAAATCTTTTGAAATTTTACCGTACTATTGTCACAATCTAGAAAAAAAAACCCATGCACTATCACACGTATCAAGACAAACGAAACAGGAGTTTTCGAGATGTTATTCATTGCCATTGGTGTTTCAGTAAGTATTTACAACTATCACATGCATATTTTTAAATAAATAAACATGAAATAATAATTGTAAATTTATTGTAACGTGTGTTTACAATTATTTTTTTGTAGATTCGTACGTTCGTGCAACATCTCCGCCCTCTGCTTATAGTCGACGGGGCTCATTTAAAGGGTGTATACAAAGGTACAAACTTGTTAGCAGTAGGCATGGATGGAAACAACCAAATTGTGCCAATTGCTTACGGTATATGCAGAGGGGAGACTGGTGAATGTTGGTCATGGTGGTTTTCCGTACTTAAAGAATGCATAGGTGATAACCAGGATTTGGTTATAATATCTGATAGGCATCCTGCCATTACGTTAGCAGTACGCAATGAATACCCATTGGCGTTTCATGGTATTTGTTGTCGTCATCTTTTGATGAACATTTCTTTAAAAAAGAAAAAAAACAAAGGGGCTATATTGGAGCATATGCAAAGCGTATACACCTGAAGAATTTGATAGTCAGATGCAAATTCTACAGGCTATTGAGCCTGAGGCGTACAACAAGTTACTTGAAGCAGATGTGCAAAGATGGTCCAGAGCGTATTGCCCACGCAATCGTTACAATTATTCTACATCAAACAGCGTTGAGTCTGTTAATGCTTGTACTGTAAAATCAAGAGAGCTTCCAATCACAATGTTGACTGAGCAATATCGATCAATGGTGCAAGATTGGTATTATAAACGGCGACAAGCTGCAGGTATTTATCTTCCAAAAGAAAATATATTTTTTAAATGGTTTTGTTTACTACAAAGAAACTTATTCACGTCTTTGTGTTCATGCAGCGAAAATGAAGTATGAAATCACAGATTGGGCTGCCCATAAGGTGGATAAAAGGAAAATAAAAAGCGCAACTTGGAGTGTATATGGGGTTAATCAAAGTCGGTTCCAGGTTTATGATGGGCGATACAATCGTGAAGTGAACTTAGAGAACATGTCATGTGAATACCGCAAATGGCAGCTTTCCGGCATACCTTGTGGTCACGTTATTGCTGTTACTAGGTTTTTGAATCAAACGGATTGTGTGCAATTTGTTCAACATTGGTTTAAAAAACCAATATACCAGGCGACGTACGCAGAGTCGGTTAATTTTGTAGGAGAGTTTCACGAATGGGATTATCCAGGGTATATACAACCCATCACTCCTCCACGAATGGACAACCCACAACCTGGTCGGCCAAAAAATACTGACCGTATACGATCTCAGGGTGAGGAACCACAAGTTAAACTTTGTGGTAGGTGTGGTGAAGCAGGCCACAAACGTGGGCAATGCAAAAAACCATTTGTATTCCAGCCAATAAAACGGAAAGAATACCCAAAGAAAAAAAAGTCGGTTAACGAGCAACCTGAAAATACACCTACGGCCAACTCATACCCGACACAAACACTTGATCACAGCTTCCCTAATTATGACTCATACCCAACGCAACCGTTCGAACAAACCACATACTCACCACAACCATATGATCAAATGTTTTACACAACAGACCCATATGACCAAGGTCAACCAAGTCATGAACAAAATGATCATCAAAACCCGTATCCAGGTTATGACCAATACGACTCCCAACCATACGCCTCTCAGCATTTAAATGATCAAAACACTCAGTCATCGAATAATAGTTGGTTTAATTTATTTGGTTTGTAAACTAAGTAGTACCTTTTTATGTTGTTTTCTTACATTGGTTTTATTTTGTAACATATGTCATGTTTATGTTATGCTAGTATGTATTTCCACAACCACCTTATTTCAGTAAGTACAAATGGATGATCACCAAAACATAATCATTTACAATGTTGATTTGATAACACAGAATTTTTGACTTTTCAGCTTTAATCATAAAAAAAATGACGTGATAACTCATTCACCTATTCTGACAAAGAAATGACTAAGCACCTTTAATCATATATATATATAACCACTACTTTGTGGTGGTTTCATTACTCAAATTCAATTGTTACTTCTTTCATTCATCAAATGTCAACATCTAGTACGCCTACATTCAACTTCACTATCAACTTCAACGGAAAGTTTACACTTAACCCAATAACATATCAAGATGGTTCAAACATGAATATCAATGTTCCGAAATTGATTTTCGGATATGGTTACTTATCTAAAGAGAAAAATACCAACGAGGGTCAACAGTCTATATTACGCATTGCTAGAAAACAAAACGTTGAACGGTCTAAAACCAATTGAAAATGATTATGATATAGATGTTATGTATGACATCGCAAAGGTTGCTGGGAAGCTCCAACTTTTCGTTTCTGAGCAACCAATACATTTAACCACAATTTTGATTCCAGATGATGGTTCTCTTGAAGAATCATTTGCTGGTGTAATTTCAGAAGAAACAAAACTAAAGCGTGAAGAGCGTGTCCGGTATCTACATGAAATGGTTAAAAGAAAAAACAAGCTTGAAGAGCGTGTCCGGTATAAAGCTTGGTACAACAAAAAAACAAAACCTACTACACCGTATACACAAAACATTTTCAGTTTTACTGTGCACAATAACGGTCAATTGGTTTGCATTGGCGGAAAACCACAATATGTAAATGGTTGGAAGATGAACATCAATATTCCAAGAATGAAGCTAGAAGAAATGAAGCAATATCTGTTAAACATCGTTGACGGGAAGATTCATGCTCTTTATTATGAAGTACCACACTTTGGCATTACAAGCACCGTCAAACTAAGAAACAACTATGATATGCATGTTATGTTTGACATTTCAAAGACAAGGTAACTTGGAAATTTACATTGACCATGTGGGTGTCGATTTTGTTATTGCAAATTATATATGCCCAAATGCTACCTTGGCAAAAATAATGGATCGTGTGATAACAGACTACACAAGTGACAACGAAGACGGAAAAAAGCACGTAATGTAATCAGGTGACACATTTGATCAAATGGTTGAATGGGCCGAACAAGAACACTTTCAGAATGAGGAAGCTAAAGCAGCTGAACGTCGTCATAAAGCCATATGGAATAATCGTTCGTATTCATAATCATATGATGAATAAGTGTCATGTATGCTTTAAGATTGTCTTATTTGTATTATTTTCATTATCAATGTTGGAATGAATGTTAGCATATGTATTCAAATTACATTTATTCAACTAAAATTACAAACGTTCATTACTGAAAGACAAACCACATAAGATAAAAACATAAACACAATCTTCTTATTTGTTGGGTTGAACAACAAACTTCTGTGCGACTCCATCATAAGCAGTAGAAGCACATTCAACGAAAACCCTAAAACATGTGTCGTAGAAAACATAACATGTCGTGTATAGGGTATCATATTACACGACATTGTCTAGGGCTTAAAATGAGAATGCAAAATATGTGTGTCGTGTATTTCCATCCTCTATACACGACATGAGCATGTGTATCTCCCATGTCGTGTATTTTATTGCATGGTACCCTAAACTTTGTCCAATTATTGAAACATGTCGTGTATTTTATTGAATGGTACCCGACATGCCTCCAATTATTTTTCCATGTCGTGTATTTTATTGCATGGTACCCGACATGCCCCTAAACTTTGTCCAATTATTGACCCATGTCGTGTATGTTTTCACCATGTCGTGTATGTTTTTCACACTAGATGAGGTTGGTAAGAATAAAAAAAGGCATGTAGTGTATAGACGTCCTTTTGTACCCGAGATGCTACAAGTTTATTTGCAACAATGATTTGTGGCCATACACGTACATGTCGTGTATATAGTGAAAATATATACCCGACATGTATGGGTATTTTTTATATTGAGAAGAAAGATGGGTAAGTGCAGACACGGCATTTTGATTTTGGGTAGTACAGTAATTTTCACTTATTTATTTCGTATAATTATTTCCGATAAAAGTGAATTTAGATGTATTTACATTTAGCTTGGCCTAATTATTTAGATAAATGAGTTCAAACAAACACAAATTTGATCCCCAATGAAAGAGCCGAAAAAAACCTAAAATCCGAACCTAAAAACAAAAAACCCGAAAAACCAAACCAAACAAATGGTTCGGAGGAAACATGCATGCCAAAATTTATGTTCAAAGTTTGGTTTTAGCAAAAGAAAAAATCGCCTCAAACCATCTCATAATCGCCAGTTTTTTCTCTTTTTTTTCCTGGATGTGTAGTGTTACGATAATTGTTTGTGGTACAACATACATACAATTATACGTAGAATCTCACAAACCCTTGCCTTCACTCTTTATCCTGGTTAGGTCTAAAACTTTTATTTATATAGTATAAATGGAGAACTCTAACAATATACATGCTAATTTGGTCCATTCGTATACTATCCAACAATTGTGTATGAGGTCTTATGTACGTCTTACTCCCTCATCTTTTTTCAGAAGGTGGTATGCATATACATACAACATATGTACATATGTATTGTTGTATTATATACATTACAAATGTGATTTTGCGTTGTTCACGGGTTAATCAAACAAAAATGTGCTTCTTCCCTAGGCCAAGTATCTACAATTATTAGTGGAACAGCAGCGTACGTCAAAGGGGATGTACGAGAAGTCTTGTAGCAAAATTTAATTCTACTTAAAAAAGTTGGTGCCGACATATGCCTACCACTTCACACCTACCTTTCTCTATTTCTCATTTATTCATTAATTATTTATATATTTTATTTTGAATATAGATTTGTTAGGCTAACCCCAGTGATACCAAATCGTTGTCGATCGACCCACCTAGACGATCGAGTGGGTGTCGATCGCCCCACTGCAGCACATGTCGATCGCCTCCATCTTGAACCATTTAGATCGTCCCCACGATCGACATTTCCAATGTGAATAAATCCAAAACTTGTGCTAGTTTCCGTTGCAATCCAAAAAACTTTACCCTATAAATACAACTACAATCTCATCACAAATCTCACAACATCTTACACACTAAAACTCAAAAATCTCACAATCATCTCTATCAAAAATCTCACAATCCTCTTTATTAAAAATGTCTAAGAAAACACCACCAACCAAAGGCCGAAAATCCCGTTTGTCACAAAACGTCCCGCATATTTTAACACCGGATCCGAATTTCCGTTAACCTGTCTCACCAATAATAAATTTCCAACCCCCTGGTTTCGAATATCCATCCCAACAAGCTCCACAACAACACCCTAACAATCCATTTAGTATGAATCGTCCATTTGTTCCACCGCAACAAAACATCCACTACCAACAACAACAACAAAGTTACTCCCGTCGAAGCAACCAATCTATGTATGGGTCACACGAATCTGTGTACCGGCCCAACAATGGATTCATCAACGTCTTCATATTCAAATTATCAACAATATTCTCCTGTTAACCGTATCAATCTTGAGGGTTTTGATTTTGATGACCAATTGTACAACAATCCTAATTTTATGCTGGAACCGGATCGGGTTATCCGGCTCAAGAGTATCACGGTTCGGGCACCGGTTCGGCTCATGGATCGTATCACGATTCGGTTAACCTTGATGACGTAGAAGAAGAAGAATGTCGAGAAGAGACGTCACCGGTCAAACCAAAGAAACGAGCTACTAAGGCGAAGAAGAAAGCTGTTGAGAAAGAAGGCAAGAATGATTCGTTGCCTTGGACCAAAGAAGATGAGATCGCCTGTGCAACGCTTGTGTGATGTATCCGAGAATAGTATAACCGGAAACAACCAAAATGCTAGAGGATTTTGGCAGATCGTCATTGCTTACTTTGAGAAGGAGGTTGGTGCAGAAAGAACGCATAACTCTATCGTTACAAAGTTGAAAAATAGGGTTCGTCCTAGAGTTGGTCAATTTTGTGCCATTTACAACAATGCCGCCGGAATTACGGAAGTGGTGAGAATGACCTCACCGTTTTATACACGAGCGTGTGATGAATACCAAGTATTGTGTGGTCATCCGTTTGTTTTGGAGCATTGTTGGAAGATTTTGAGGGACCATTCTGCTTGGAAGGATAATGAGATGCCGGTTTTTTTAAGCCAAGATGAGGGTCGAAAAAAGCAAGGACTTCAACCGACTCGGATGTGCACTCGGATGTGCCTTCGTTTGTGACTAATAGACCAACCGGGTCGTGATGCCGCAAAGACGAATAAAAAGAAATCTTCGGAGTCTTCGAAAGATAGGATTATGGAAGGTGTTGCCGAGAAGTGGGGCAAGATCAAGTCCGTGGCATTCGGGCGTAAGAAGGAGCTGCGCACTGCACTATGGTTTGAAGAAGAAAGAGCTAGAACAACGGCAAATCGAGTTGGAGCTACAGCAACAAAGAGAAGCAAGGGAAGACAAAAGGTTGGCACTAGAAGAACGAAAAGTTGAATTAGAGGCTCAAAAGAAATATGATGCAGATCTCATGTTCTATTGCACGCCAATCGACCCATCTTTGCCCGCAATAGAACGCCAAACAATGCAGAAACTCAAAGAGGCGATCAAGGCACGCCACAACCTTGATTAAGTGTTGTAATGTTTTAATAAGTTTCGTAATGGTGTAATTTTATTTGAATTATTGTGTAACGTTTTAATTATTAATGAAAATTTATTTTGTGTTAAAAATGTTTTTTAAAATTGAACTTGGTCACCCTTACTGGGGCACCTAATCGCCTGAAGGTCGCCGGAGAGAGAAAGCTGACGTGGCAGGAAAAAAGAGGGGGATTGAATCCCCTCATTGGGGCTAGCCTTATAGATAATTATTTTGATATTGAAATTAGAGTCTAAGCAGGTGTTTTGTAAATTAAGCGGTTTGAAGTGATTTTTAGTTTAGCCACTTATTTGAGAGAGCGAGATTTTTATAAACCTCGTAAATAATATTACTCTCGTCTTATAATTATTGTCCCATTTTCGGTTTTTCCTTTTCAATTTTGACCTTAAATATTTTCGTTTGTATTATATAATAATTGATGAAAATTAATCCAATGAAAATACATTTAAAAACCGATCCATTCTATATATTTTGCATCAAGTATTATATAACACAAACAAAAATACTTAAAGTCAACGTTGTAAAAAAAACCAAAAAAGTTAAACGTGAACAATAATTTTGAGACGAAAGGAGTAAAAAATAAAAGTTTGAGCTCACTCATTAAGTGGAAAAAATACATCCCTTATGATAAACAAAATAGGGTTTAGGTCGTACAATAGCAATGTACTTTTCAAAATGTCCCGTTTTAGTACGTGTACTTTTTTTAAGTTGTAGAATAGCAATGTACTTTTGAAAGTGTCTCGTTTTAGTACGTGTACTTTTTTAAAGTTGTAGAATAGCAATGTACTTTTATATGTGTTCCATTTTAGTACGTCAATCGACGTACTAAATTGGAACACTTATGGAAAGTACATTGCTATTCTACAACTTTAAAAAAGTACACGTACCAGATTGGAACACTTATGAAAGTACATTGCTATTCTACAACTTAAAAAAAGTACACGTACTAAAATGAGACACTTTGAAAAGTACATCATATTGTACGACCTAAACCCAACAAAATAATATCGTCTTGCTAATGAAACATATAAAGGGACACACATGTTTTTCATTCATAAGCTAGCTATAACTAGTTTAATAGTTTAAACCTCATTTCTAAGACTGTGTGAAACAACAATATTGGCAATATCATCACGCGTCACCCCTTGCCACACCTCCCGTTGTTCACGCATGATGGTGTACAAATTGTTGTGTTTCGGTCGCTGCTACCATTAAACCAAAATGCAAGGTGTATGTGTGTGAGTGATTTGTGAGATATAGCTAGGTAAACGGTAATGAAAGTGTTAACGACAATGGGTGTTTGATGTATAGGTGAATGGTATTTGTATATGAGTGAGATATAGGTAATTAGTAATGTGACGTTAATGTGCACACGAGTGCATGACCACACCACCACCACACCATATTGTTGCATCCAGAGTATAAGGTATGCAAACAGCCCCCTTAATCACGTAGATATTTTGATTAAAGTTAAAACGAACAACTTGAACAATTAAATACAACACTAAAATGATGTTACCTGTAACAAATATGCTTTTGTCGGTTTGATTCATTCTTAATTATTATGGTGTTAGTTGAATCATGATTTAAAGAACAAAAACCATAGATGCATCATTTAACGATATTTTTCACTATAATTTTATGTTAACGATATGTCACATGTAGTTTATAATGTAATACTGAATAGTATTTTTGCAAGATTTCCTTTATAGTGCTTTCAAGTAATGGGCTTCCAACCCAGTTTACCCAACAGGCTCCAGCTTAGATTAATGGGCTTGAGAAATGAGATCCATGGGCTTGGCTGTCATGATCAAGGTTCAAGCCCTAAACTACTTCACTAGTCCTAAAATCAAAAATACAAAGTTTTGATTCTATGCACAATATAATTGAGTGAATTATACTATACCAAACATCATTTTAAAAAAAAAAACCAATCTAGTTTATAAATATTAAGCTTTAGTACGTGTATATATATAAGAGAGATACATGTTGCACGCTTGTTATTGATAGTCGATTCATTTAAAGATTACTGAAGAAATTGTTGCCGATTTATTTAACCTTTTGTTTGAAGAACCAGGATCGAAATACACATTTGGTCCGTAGCACGAAATTGGTATTTTCTTTAATGTAGTATAAGCGTATAACTTCAAGAATCATTGGAACATTACGAATGCAAAACATACCATCTTGGACAATATCATTTTTTTTTAAATAATTATGATTTAGAAATAGTGACTGAACTAGATTTAAAAGTGACTGAGTGCAAACAATTACTTAAACTATAATATAAGAGAAAAAATGAAAGGAAAAAAGACATTTGTGATTTTAGTTGAAATAATTTGAGTTTAATATAAATTAAGTCTCTTTTTATCTATTAACGGATCAATTAAGCAAGTATTAGAAACAAAATTCATTTGGATCAAGTGCATTTATAAAATCTTTGTATATTTTATGAAAATTAGCACTACGGATCAAAATTTTATCGAGATTCCATAACATCGCGAAAACAAAGTTTTGAAAATCGGGTTTTTAATCGATCCGGTCGAGTCACCGATTACCGGTTCGACCACCGGATCAACCCAGTTTTCTATTTAAAAAAAAAAATAAAAACGGTCGGGTTTCGAAAATCGGGTTTACCATGGTCACTTAAAACCTGAAGGGTCTAACCGGGTTTCGAGAATCAACTTGTTTTATTTTAAAAAAAGCATGAAAAAAACCCAAACCTAGTCAGGGTTCGAGAACCTGGTTGACCCGGATCGCTTAACACCCGGTGAGTTAACTTGTTCAATCGTTTTTTTATCCGGTTTAATATGATTCTTTTTTTTACCAAAACCGGTTCAGCCGGCCAAATCGAACCATATTTCAAAACATTACGCGAAACCCCCCAAGTTTGTCACACTTTACAAAAATGTAGCATTTCATTGATACTTATGATTTGAAGACCAAACAATGATCATAAAAACACAAGTAAAGAGATGAGTCATGTAGTTAGTAGTTACAACTTAAGATGACGTGGCATATAGTTTGTTTGGTGAGAAAAGTGATAAATATTGATGAGATTGCCTCACATGAGTAAACCAAACACCTAGATTTTTTGCTGACGTGTCATTAATGATTCACTTTTCTAGAAAAAAATGGTCCGATACTAGTTCACGTGTCACCAACTAGCTCAAAAATTGTCTTTACAGATCACTAGCTAAAAAAAAAAATTAATGACGTGTTACTTTTTGCTGACTTGTAACTTGTTAATGTGACATGGGTCTTAGATTTGCACTTTATGAATTTACTCTTGTTGTTATACAATCAACCGTATTAATGCACAAGTTGCATCATATGCCAGGAAGCTACGTTTAGATGTAACGTCATGCCACATTGGCAGAGTCGTATACGAGAGTATGCGAAGTTTGCAATTGCACAGGCTCTCAAAATGTTAAAGGTCTCAAAATATATATTTCCTTATATTTTACGGCACAACACATCGATTTTTATACAACTATCGCTTATACCATGAACATCACCTTGTAAAGGTGTCGTGACATTGCCTTAGTGCATGGCCTTGGTGCCATGATACTCGTCACTCTTATACCTAATTTGCAAACATATATTAGACTATTTGAATCGATGGAGTATTTGCAATGGCGAGTGTGACACATGTTCACTACTTACACCATATCGGCCTAATATCATTTTATCTTTTTATCTCTCATCACTTTTACCCCGTAATTATTACTTTTCATCACTTATCATTTATCTTTATTAAGAGGATTAGTGTGTGTTTTGCTCGTGGTCACCTTGACCACGTGACACTGACCACCTTAACGGTGACCCCGACCCGAGCCCTCTTTACGCCGAGCAAAAAATTACCATTATGAATGCTCTTAGTTGCATGACCGAAAAAAATAAATAAATAAACTATCAAATTAGTTACACTGAAAGAAAAATTACTCATAAAAATTTGCAGATTTTTAGTTTGTTACTCCGTATGTAACAAATTAGATGTCCATAATTTTATCTATATTTGTCTTAAATAAATGTTTATAATTAATTCTAACCAATCAAAGTTATCACTATAATTATTTTTTATGCATGGTGTAATGATCACTTTTCTTTAATTATATGCAAATTGTATGTGGGCATTTAATTTGGACGGTATGAAATTATATACGACCAAGTTTATGAAAATATATAGGTATGAATAAATATAATTTTTTGGAATAAATTCTACAAGCACTTTATATAATTTTGTAAAAGACAACTGCAGTTGGATTTGACCCTAACAATATAACATTGCATATGGAAATGAAAACTCTTCATTATAGATTGTTTATACAATAGAAAAAAAAAAAAAAAAAAACATAATTTCATATATATCTTTCCCTGGATGAATAATTACATGTATATCCTTTGTACCAGTTTTTTATGCAAAAAATACAATGCTTTTAATGCATCAAAATGATATATATGTAATTTCTGAAATTTCCAAAGATATATATGTAAAAGCCCATAGAAAAAATAAATAAATAAATAATAATTTGTAAGGTTTCATATGTAGATAAGCCATTGATTATGTGTAATAGGTTCAGGATCGGACCGAGGGCGTTTTTGATGGTGCACAGGAACCTCATGAAATTGTTTTGCATAGTGTAAATTTATATCAAATACATCAATTTTTTTATAATAAACTTGGTCATTAATTTTTGGGTTACGATATTTTGTATTTACTTATAAAATAAATTTGATGACTCTTAGTCCAGAGTCCGCCGGTGAACAGATTTAGACTTAAGATTAGGGCTATAAACGAACCGGACGAACACGAACGAAGCATTGTTCATGTTCGTTCGTTTAATTCTAAGCGGAAAAATAAACGAATACAAACGTGTAAACAAAAGAATTTTCTAGTTCATGTTCGTTTATTAAGAAAATGAGTTGTTCATATTCGTTTATGTTCGTTTATTAAGACACTAAACGAACGCTAAACAGACAGAAACGATCAAACTAAAAAACAAACATAAAACTTTATTAAATTATGCATCTAATACCGTTTTATAAGTTATTTAATTAAAAGATATGATATACGAACATAGATAAATAAATGAACATAAATGAACGTTAACGAACACATAATCGGACGTTCATAATTGAACTGACGCGGCTTTTGTTCATATTCATTCATTTAACTTAAAGAACGTAAGATGTTATTCATGTTCGTTCATTTAATAAATAAACAAACATAAGTGAACTTTTTACCGAACGGTTCATGAAATGTTCACTTAACGTTCAATTCATTTATTGCCCTAGCTAACATGTTTGCTCGCTAGTAGTATCAAAAGTCAAAACTTGAATTAAATGAAGTCAAATGGTATAGTTAGGATGCATGGATGCATATGATTTGAATTGAATTATTGAAACCTTTTTGCCGCTTGCAAACGTGATATCATTTACATGCACACTTACTCTTTACAACTCTCCCCTATTTATACCCTTCCAAAACCCTCTTTTCTTCCAAACCATCTATCTCTTATCACCATTGTAAATTTGGTCATCCAAATAATGGCTAGTCTTTTGCTTTTAAGTATGATCATCTTCTCTTTCGATACCGCCCATGGCTTGAAAGGGGGTTGGCAAAAGGCTCATGCGACATTTTATGGTGGCGAGGATGCTTCTGGCACCATGGGTACGTGTTTTTTTGTGTGTGTGTGTGTTCAGTTGTTCACGTATGATTACGTGTTTATTGATGAGAAAAAAAGCTACCCGGGCTTCTTTTCCATCCTTGATATTAGTACTATACGTACGCTATATAACTGATTTACTCTATAGCTCATGTCACGATCATGTCGTATAAGAAAGGAGCTCAAGAACGCTAAGAACTTATGTCATAGTCATGTCGTATATCAGCAACGCATCATGAACCATAAGTGTCACGTGTTACTGATTCGATAAATAAGACCAGCAAGTTAAAAAAAATTCATATCAATTTTCAAAAGTAAATCATTTATATTGTTGCATGGGTGGTACCATACTCCTTTATAGTTTAGCTGTCCTAAAGGACTTAAACCAACTTTTTTGTGACCAATTTTAATGGGCAGGTGGAGCATGTGGCTACGGGAACCTATACAGCGACGGCTACGGGGTTAACACTGCAGCATTGAGCACTGCGCTCTTCAACAACGGGCTGAGTTGTGGTGCTTGCTACCAAATGAGGTGTATTGATGACCCAAAATGGTGTCTTCATGGCATTATTACTATCACTGCCACCAACTATTGCCCACCAAATTACGCTTTGGCTAATGACAATGGCGGGTGGTGCAACCCGCCTCTCAGACACTTTGATCTTTCGCAGCCTGCTTTTTTAAAGATTGCACAATATCGCGCTGGAATTGTGCCTGTTGCCTATAGAAGGGTACCATGCCTAAAAAGGGGAGGCATGAGGTTCACAATCAATGGTCACTCCTACTTCAACTTGGTTCTGATAACCAACGTAGGCGGTGCAGGAGATGTTCATAGTGTCTCAATCAAAGGTTCCAAAACCGGTTGGCAAACAATGACAAGAAACTGGGGTCAAAATTGGCAAAGCAACTCTTATCTTAATGGCCAAAGCCTCTCGTTCAAGGTAACAGCCAGTAATGGAAGAGTCGTGACTAGCTATAATGTGGCGCCTGCTAATTGGCAGTTTGGACAGACGTTTCAAGGTGGCCAGTTCGAAGATCTATAAACATACCTATACTGAAATGAAATCCCATGAATGAGACTAAAATAAAAAGGGAATTTACGTGATCATAGAGAGGTTGCGAGAAAAACTCAACCTCGGTTCTATATGTGTTGCTGTATATTGTTTACTATCTTCTGTTAAAAAGAGTTGTTTCAATAATAGAAAGAAATGTTTTGTGAGACGATGTTTGTTTCTTGTAATAGAGAGTCGGGTTTAGGACCAACCAGCGACTATACTAGTACTATTTCACACGGGGAGGTAATTTGTACACCAAGATAACAGCGGCAAAGTTATCTTTTTGACGGATTTACTTTTAATGAAAAAGACTGGCCAAGAACAATAGAGACCGATAGTAGACCAAAAAAGAAAACACGAGTATAACGTGCGACATAACTATTGTGCTAGTGGCCTAAAACACGCGAGACTGTTACACCATATCAGCCCCTGTGATTAAACAAAGGTGAGAAAGCTCCTGACCTTGCAAGTTTCAAGTCATGTTTGTTTGATTTATGTTGTACGAGTCACAATCTCGTACATTATAAAAAGACTAATATGATACATAAATCAACGATACATCCGAAATAAGAAATTTGTGAACAAAATATTCCCATATATTCTACAAAATCTAAAACATTCCCTAAACAAAATGGAAAAAAAAAAGATCCAAAACGATACACCCATGACCCGGTTCGACCCACAATGGCTTGACCCGGCCCGGTACTAAATTACACACTCAATAGTTTAGCAGAGAATACTTAAGTCTCAATACAATTTTCCCTTTCTCTACCCCAAGTTTACCTCCTGTAACGACCCAATGCCCCGGTGGGTCCCACGGTCCCTTACTCATCTCTGTCATATCGACAAATTTCGCCAATTTATTATTACTTCCTGAACCCGAGCTTGAATCACCGGCATTATTTGCTGACTTTTTCAACTTATCTGTCGGAGTATGGTCCCACAAAGATCTTCGGACGGTGCAGCCGGGCAACCGTGAATATAAAAGTTTCATGTAAAGGACGTTTCTTGACCCGAAGTCCCATACGCCAAGCTGGGCCCCGGTGACAATATGCACGCCACATGAGTCACCGATAAAGGCTTCCTGACTCTCTATAGGCGCGCTGCTGACATGAGAGAAGTTTTTCCATTTTACTGGCTCGAACCATCGACTGTCTTGCTCCTCGGGTCCTAGCCACTTGGGTGCACCGATGGCTACATGTGTGTCCCAATATGGACGAAGGATTTTTGGTAGGGATTGCAAGTGTTGAATATGAATGGTTAATCGGTTGTGTTTTGTACCTTCTAAGCATAATCGTATGCCGGTTACTGGTTTACGTCCCACTGATATCTATGTATTTCAAGTAAGATAACAAATTATTAATAACTTTATGAAGCATAGTTTTGGGTTACACGCAATAATATTAATTAACTAACTAAAACAATATTACGAGCATAGTTATATGACAAGTAAATTACATATATGGTCCATGTGGCTTTGCTATAAGTTACAAAATTCGTCCCTCGTGGCCTCGTCAATACTAATTATGGATATGGTACCTAAAAAGATTGGTTGCTTCCGGTCCATCGCCCTAATATGTGTAAAAGAAGCCTTTCTAGGGACTAATATGTGTAACTAGTATCGACGAGAGAGTAATCCATATTTTTAGCAAAACCGCATAGAACATTTAAGTAACTTACGAATCGTCTTACAGTCGTGCACATATCGAAACATAAAAGTATATTCAGAGACAAACATACCTGTTCTTGAGAAACATAAAGCTTTTGGCCCATCATGCTAAATTGTAAAGAAGGACAAACAGGTTCCTTTCTTTGATGGCCCGGAAGTCGGTCTTGTAACGGAGCCCACACTCGTGGTACCTGGAACTCGAGAAAGTATCTCAGTTCCTCAATCTGAGGCTTGTCTGTGTACCAAAGTTTACAGAACATACATAAATCAATTACTTCAAATTATGAAAGTATATGAGAACACTTTTTTAACATTACATCATAGGCTTAATAACGGTAAAAACACTATACATTCAAAATTTTCGAAAAGTAACCCATAAAACATTTTTTAAATGATCTACGTAAGTACACTAAAAAGTGTAGGGACACGCTAAAAGGGATGAAAGTTTAATAGTTTTACCATCATTTAAGCCTATATCATATTGAATGATTGATACATATAACTAATACATAAAGTTTATTGGTAAAAGATAATCATTGAACCCGAAAAGATAATATTCATTTTATTTCAAACATATTACTAATACATAATTACTTACTATTAAAGTAATTTAATCAAATCGAGCATGCAAACTCACACTAGTGTCGTTGCTTATCATATGGTAATAGATAATATTCTTATTATATTCAAATGATGGTTAGGTTTCTTACATTCAAGGTAGAGACTTATAGCGCGAGTCAAGTGCTCTTTTCCGGGAAATCCTTCTAGAAGAGAAGTAATGGGAACGAATGACATTGCAATGACATCGGGAGAGTATTTTACAGTTTTTTCCCATTGAGTATGACTCTGCTCTAAATCATCTCCGCCCCTTCGTCTGAAAATAACCGTTACATCCTGCATAACCAAATAATTAAATATAATTAATCTGATATTAGTACAACTTTATTATAAACGCTTATTGAACAAGAAAAGTCAGCCATTGACTTTTGACAGTCAAATTTCAAATGATTTGGAATTATACATATATGAAAGGCCAATTTATCATTCTGATTTTTCTTTTTTTATTATTTTGAAAGAGTTATAAAGATATAAAATTCTCATATTAGTACAACTTTATCGTAAACCCTTATTGACCAAGAAAAAGTCAACTTTTGACTTTTAACGGTCAAAATAGTAACTTTAAATGGGATGGAATTTTACAAATATAAAAGGCCGATTTATCATTTTCCTTTTTCTTTCTTTTCTTTTTGCAAGTGTTACAAAAAATATTGACTTTCTCATCTATCAACAATGTACAATGCATATAGTCTTACATACTTCCTTAGCGTTTCCACCAAGTGATGGTGCACTTGTGGGTTGAGGATATATGCCTTGACTACTAAACAACGATGGATCACCACCCTGGAAAAAACAGCAAGACCAATGGAAAAAAATTGTTAGAATGATTTCACGAAAATAGAAGTTGAACGCATAACTCAAGTTATTAGAGGTGAGAAATTTGACCCATTTTATGTCAAATGGGTCAAATAAAAATATTAACTAAAAGACGATGGGGGTCTAAAATCGCAAAGAACATATTTAGTGAAGTTTGAGCAATAAAAATAAATAAGGAAACTAGCCTTTTCTTTGTATCTCAAAAGACCTGAGTCGGTAAGGTTATCAGTGTTGCAGAACCTCTGGTTTCCTATCTCTTGAACATAGTTTTTTATCTCGACAGTTGATAAAGGTGATGATTGGTGTTGTTTGACAAATATGACATCTTTTCCACCAATTGTAACCGATGTGATTACATGTGTGCCAAAATTCTCAATAAAACTATACATCAGGAAAGGAAAAAAAAAACATTAGAGATAATATTAGGTCAAAGCGACATGAAAATATTTATATAAAGAAAAAAAATATATACCTTGCTAAGGCTGGTGGGTCCCACGATGTGGGGACTGCTCGTTTAACACTATCTTGGAACACTAAGGAGGATTTAGTGAGCTCAACTTTAGAAAGTGGGATGAAATAACCATCCATACAAAGGGTCTTAGTAGCTTCAGCATCTATGTGTTTTGAGCCCGTAAAGCTAAATGCAGCATTGAAACTACCAAGAGGGACGTTGCCTGCTAGGTTAGCTCTCTTGTTAAAATACTCAACCATCTGCAATCACCAATAAAAATACAAAGTATATAAGTGAACATTGAGCATTCATCAGAAACGACGGCATATATGTCATTAGAAAACTAAGGTTATTGTATTTGTATATGTATGTAGTCAGTACCGAACAATAAAATTTTAGGAATGCATGCCTTTAATCATTTTTCATATGTTACACCACAAAAAACAAGACCAAAAGCCCTGTCCAATTTTAGACTTTTAAGAAAAATGAATGGCACCACACTAATGTTTACAACAAATGCTGCAAACGTTAGTGATGTAAATGTCTTGAGAAGATTCGTCTAGTTAAAAGATAAGGGTGTTGGCATTGGGTTTCGAGACTGATTCGAACGAAGACTATTGAGTTTACAAGTAGCAAATGATCAGTTACTGATGTTTGGCATAACAAAGCAAATTATGATTCTCTAGGGGCCAGCTATCATCGTTAAATCATCTTTTAAGTAGCTGAAACAAAACTGATTCTGATCATCCGACTATTTAGGGGTTGTCAAACACCCCAACAAATGATTATCTTATTATCAAAACTTAAAACTTAAGAGCATCCAAACACCATCTTTTGTAGACATGTAATCTGTTCCGTTACAAATAATTTTCTTTCCGTATTATATCACCTAAGCATTTTCAAAACGCAGTGCGAAATATCCTATAAACACAATGTTTAAACCATAAGTCTATAGTTCATTTTCAAGCTCGGCAATACCTAATAATCTCCCTAACAAATTGCATTTTGCATGTAAGTAGACGATGCTTCTATAACACGTAAAATGAAAACAAACTCAAAAAAATTAACAAGGATCAACAACATACCTCATGATAACTGCAAACGCCGGAACTATTACGATTAACCGGCTCCGGATGATTCTCGATATCTCTCGACACATTCTGCACAACCAAATTATCATACAACCAAAGATCCCTTCTATGCTCTTCGTCAATCTCCACTATTTTCGACCCTGCCACTCCCTTACAATATAACAACCTCGTATCAAAATTCACATCAAAACCCTTACCTAACGCTTGAACCGCATTATTAGCAGTATGCAAAGCTGCTGCATTTTCCTCCATCTCATCAACTCTCGCGAAATCCAATGATTAGAACTAACTAAACTAATCCAACATCAAGATTCGCGAAAATGAGCACCCGATCAATCAAAATCCAATCTTTAAAACACCCTTTTCGCGAATTAGGCTCGTTAACTAAATCCAATATCAAATTAATGAAAACCTAATCTCTAAAACACCCTTTATCTCGAATTAGTACCCCGAACACTAAATCGCCCTAAAATGCAATAAAAATCCAATAAAGCCCCCAAATTTCCTATCAAGAACACCCTTTATCTCGAACTAGTATCCGAAAACTAAATCGCACTCAAAACACAATAAAGCACCAAACTTTAAAATCTTCCAAACAAACTAGCCTAAACCCAACTCATAAACCCCAAAAACAAGCTCAAATTCAATACCCAAAAAACCCTAATTAGGGTTCTTGAATCACAAAACCAATAAAGATTCAAACTTTAGCAATGAATCATGAGAAAGATACAAAGATCAATATTGAAACAATAAACCCATCTAGATTATATCAAAATAAGTGAATCAAAACACATAAATTTTATAAATTTTTTTTTTTTTAAGGGATAAGAATCTGACCCAGTTTGTGAATTTGATGGATTTTGAGTCTATAATACGGCCTTTTGACTCTTTGATTTGATGATGGTTTTTTTAGTTTGCAAAATTTTGTTTTGTTTTTACATGTGACTCTTCCTAGGACTTTGGTATTAGTGCTACGTAGTATTATTAAAAGATATTTATGATAGGAAGAAAAGGTTAATTTACAGGGGTTGAGAACTATTGACCGCGGACCGGATCGAATCTAGAAATCGGATAGAACCGGACTGTATATATTTTGGTCTGATGCTTTGTCTATATTTTTTTCTTTTTTGATCTTTGATCCGGTTCGATCTTACGTAGAATCGACTATTAATCTTTGTCAGACCAAACCAGATCAGACTGGACCGAATAGGACCTAGACCGAACATTGAAGTCCGGTCCTCTGTCCGGACTTTTGGACCATATCGGTAATTGGTTCGGTCCGATCCTATTCATTCCAGTCTGGTTTTCACCCTAATCATGTTACTGAAAATTGCGTAGGTTTTTATGTTATCTGGTTTTCACCCTAATCATGTTACTGAAAATTGCGTAGGTTTTTATGTTATTGAAGTAAATTTTTTTTCCCCCAGTATGTTATTTAAGGTTGTGAACTTATAAAAGTATACGCACATGTCACACTAAACTTATAAAAGCGATGTTTTGGTTACATAACTTATCAAAGTATGCTCTTAGGTCCCTCATAGTAACACTGGAATGATTGAATAGTGATCTAACTGTCGTATTTTATAGTTTCAGCGACAGTGGAAGAAAACGCAAATTTCATTAACCTCCATGTATAGTAACTTCACAAAATAAAAATAGAATAATAACGTAAAGGGGCAATTGTCTTCGTTATTGCTCTTACCAACTTGTCTCAGGACAACATATAAAAGAAAGCGCGTACCATCATAATTGAAGGGATTTGAACTTGTGAGTTGTGACCTTTATTTATATCACATCTACGAGTTTAGTTTGATCTACTTCAAGTTTGAGCTCGAAGTATATGAGAAGACAAGTTTGAGTTTTTTTGAGTTGCATAACGAGCAAGTGTACATGTGTGTGCGGACGTGTTTGAGCTTTTCAGGTTTGGTTTTTTTTTGAAATATTTAAGAAGACATAGTTGAATGAGTTTTACGAGTTGAGTTCAAGCAAAATTTGAATCCTCATTAAGTTTGTTTCATGAAGGTTTGTCTAGTTAACGAGTCGAGCATACTTTGAGCGTATACTTGGCTCTATTTGAACTTGACATGCGACTCTTTTCAAGTAAATCTTAGGAAAATTTTAAATCATCTCGTGCATGTGTCATGAAGATTCCTCTAGCTATAAGGTCAAGCTCAAGCTTTTGATAACCTTGTGGAATATACTTTGAGCTCGCTTTAGCTGTGCAGCAACGCCATTTATGAGAGAGTTGATGTTTGTTAAATGTGACGATCTTTATAATGCTATCAATAAATAAACTATATTGCATTTTTCTTATAACGTTAACCTAGATTAATAGAGTAATTAGACAAATAAAAAAAAATGTTGCTTCCATAGTCATTTTCATGATACATATATCACATACTCAAATTATAAAGTGGCATATATTTTAAAATTCTTAATCACATAAAAGGATGCTTTAAAAACACAGGCACATACTTTATCCCGTCCGGATGTAATAAGGGTGCCAAGACCGAGTCTTGGACCACCCAAGATTGAGTCCTCCCTACCACACCTCATTCATTGCACGCGTCTTCAAGTCTTCAACCAAGAAAAAAGAAAATTCGGTCGATGCCAATATTGAGTCGTGTAGTGTTTGTTTTTGTGTGTGTGTATTTTAGTGGAGTATATTTATGTTTAAAATGTTTTTGTGGTGAAATTGGTTGTTTTATTATACTAAATAAATGATAAAGTTGATTGTAAAGAAAAAAGTTGATATAATAGTGAAATGACGATAAATTGGGGTAGACCGATCCTTAGAAACACCAAAATACAAGACCAAGCTCATACGAAGCTCAACTCTCCTTTTTACCTTGTAAAGTGAAAAGTACTTTACAACATAAAGTTGATTGCAAACACTATTCTCTTAGGCCAGACGGAGTGGACGTCGGGTTGCAAAGCGAGCTCGTGAACCCGCTCGGCTACACCATTCCGTGTAGTGCGGGTTAGGGGGGCGGGTATTAAATTCGAGCTGGGAAGCCGAAGGTTTACGTTGGAAAAGTGTATAACGTTAATTAACGGCTATTTTCAGCCAAAAAAAAATAAAAATAAATAATAATAATAATAATTCACTCCTATTTAACACCTAAACTTGCACCTCATTTTTCAAAATAAAAACACACAACACAAATTACAACACACACTAATCTTTCAAAAACACCAAACTATGGATCCAAGGAGAGGTAAAAAAACTTTCACCTCGCGTCAAGGTCGGTCTCAACCATCCCCGAATCAACCAAACCAAACTCCGTTAGGATTTAGCCAATTTTATTCTCAACCATCCCCGAATCAATTTTATGTTCCACAACCCCAATCTTCACAATTTTTCCAATATAATATGGGTCCTCCTCAATTGAATCCACAACACTACAACATCACTGCTACAAGCGAGTTTTCCCCGTTCGAAAAAAAAAATGAATTTGGGTACTAGGTTTTTATTATAAATATTGTATGTGATTTTATGTATTTAAAAAAAAAAAAAATGAATTCGGGTACTAGGGTACCACTCCCACTAGTTAGGGTAGTGTTAAGGTAGTATTGGGGTAGTTTTGAATTGAAAGTTTTTTATTGGATAGAGGTGATGTGACACCCTCAGGGTATTAGGGTATTAGGCTTCCACTCCTCCCTCCCTTATTCTGGAAGTTCCAAACCTTCATATCAACAGTATGACTAGTACCTGGAACACATAAGAAAAAAAGTCAAATGTAGACATTAAGGTTGCGTTTAGTTGAGGGAAAACACCTTTGTTTTCCAAAAAATGTTTTGTGGAAAACAAGGAAAACAGAGATTGCGTTCAAATCAACATTTTTCAATAAAATGTTTTGCAAAACACAAATCCCCTATTTCCTAACTTAACAAGGAAAATTACAAAACAAATTTTAGTTGTTTTCCTTGTTTTCCTTTGTAACCCACAACCCTCCCTCCCTTTCCTCAAATAGAAAATAGAAACATCAACTAAACGCGTTTTCTATTTTTTCAAGTGTTTTGTGGAGATAAATTCTCCTTCCATATTTTTACAAAACTAGAGATAGAAAACAAGAGAATTTGATCTCCAACTAAACGCACCCTAAATGTTGTCCTTTGAACCAATTCATACGCAAAAAACATTGACATAAGACTCAATGTGCACTATTGTCGTCAATCTCGCCATTTCTATATCAGCGTCACATCACTATTAAGTACACCACTAAACTTATTACCGTTAGGTGCTATGATCACCATCATACTCACTACCAAACCAACAATATAAAAAGGGGATAACTTGGCTACAATTTTTGTAGCCAATTAGCTACAATCCTTCACAAAATACATAAACAATAAATCAGGGACTCACAAAAAAAGAATCAGGGACCCACAAAAATAAACAGGGACCCACAGTTTTTAGCACAAAATTGTAGCTAATTAACTACAATAAATTATACGTAGTAGCTAATATATTCCCATATAAAAATACTCACTTTATATATGTAAAATAATTTAAACAATCGCGTACACAATATTCACCAATTTATAAATGTTCATCAAATGCATCAGATGTTGTGCCGTATGGTAATTGTTGTATGACGGAAGTGCATTTCCTAATAACACTAAAACCAATTTGACTTGTACAGTTAGGTCGGATTCTAAAGAATTTAAAGTGCACGCGAAGAGGATCAGAAGTATAAGTAGTTATACCCCTTCGACTATTTTTAAAAATAGTTTCATGCTCATACGATATCGACATCTAAAATAGTACTCCGAATATTTTGAATTATCACCTAGTCAGCCAACAAACATTCTACTGCAACACACGTTCATGGTATATCGAATTACGCAAGCGTAAACTTTGATGATCTTGTTGTTGTAACAATTGGTGATACTGAAAAGCTTTCATCAAAAGCAAATACTCAACTTCATCATCGGATTCGTATACACCATCTATGTTCATAGTTTACAATATTTGAAGTTTTTATGTAGAAAGACTAAACAAAGTTGTATGAAAAATGGTTAAATTAAGAATGATATATATAAAGGTGGAATTAAAAAATATATACTTTTAATCATCGGAGGGGCAATGGTTACCTTTTTCATCTTTTCTTCTCTTTGGCTCAATCCACGGGAGTTACTCGCTCAACGGTGGGGGAAGGGGTGTTATGGTGGCGTCGTGCCACGTATGAATAACACTGGTGTTTAATGACAATACCAATACTCTAACTTCACCTTTAAAATTTGTTAATCATTTGTGTTTAGGCTGCCCACAGTAGGGGGATTCAATCCCCCTACTTTTCCCTGCCACGTCAGCTTTCTCTCTCCAGCGACCTGCAGGCGATTAGGTGCCCCAGTAGGGGCGATTGGATAATTTTTTTTTTTTTTTTTTTTTTTTTTTTTTTTTTTTTTTAACAATTTTAACACAAAATAAAATTTCATTAATAATTAAAACGTTACATAATAATTCAAATAAAATTAAAACATTACGACAATACAACGACTAAACTAGTTTTGATTCTGACGATGCCAAATGTCTTCAACCAAATCGGCTTTGAGGCTAAGATGAGTTGTTTTGTCGCATATCTCCCTGGTAATTTCCAACGATTCCACATGCGTTCTAATGGGATCATAAGAACGGTGCTGCTCTGCTGGAAAGAATACGGGAGATATCGCCGCTTGTTCGTCCTGAATTATCATATTATGTAATATGATACATGTGTACATTATATGCGATAGACGCTCTTTGTCAAACCCTCTAGCCGGATATTTAATCATTAGCCACTTCTTCTTTAGTACACCAAAAGCACGTTCCACATCTTTTCTTGCTGCTTCGTGCATCGTCTTATACAATATTCGTTTGTCATCATTCGTCCCTGGATTTTTAATGGACTTCATAATAACCGACCATTCCGGATATATCCCATCAGCAAGATAATATCCGCGTTTATAAGGCACGCCGTTAGCAACGAATTCCACATCCGGAGCTCTCCCTGTTTTGAGATCATTGAAAAGAGATGATGCACGTAAAACATTTACGTCGTTATTCATCCCGGCAACACCAAAGAACGCATGCCAAATCCATAAATCTTGGGAGGCGATCGCTTCCAATAAAATGAAAGGATCCTGCCCGTGATCACCCCTACAAAATTGAGCTTTTAAAGCATGTGGGCAATTCGCCCACGGCCAATCTGTGCAATCGATGCTACCTATCATCCCTGGAAACCCATGAGTTTCGTAGTGATGAGCATAGAGTTTGTCAACGTCACTAACCGTCGGCTTTCGCAAATACTCTGCACCATATAACTCCATTATGACCTCACAAAATTTTTCGAGACACTCACGAATTGTTGACGCACCCATTTGCACGTATTCGTCTAGAGCATCAGCATTGACTCCGTATGCCAATTGACGGATTGACGAAGTACACTTCATCAATGGAGAAATACCTAGTACGCCTGTACAATTAGGAGTTTGTTGGAAATAAGGTGAATGATCGGTTATATCTCGGACAATTCGTGTGAATAGTCTTCGGTTCATACGGAAACGATCATGGAATGCTTGATAGCCGTATCTTGGGTTCTCGCTGAAGTAAGCATCCACTAAACGGTTATGAGCACCCACACGATCCCTAATAACTTGGGTTCGTGAGACCTTTTGTGATGCTTGAAAAGCCTCCCAACAGTCTTCCGCAAACATCATAAACTCGGTACTAACTTCATTTTCATCATCCGATGACGAATCGGCAATGAATAGCTCGTAAGAATTAAAACTCATAGTGTGTAAATATAGAGTAGGATTTTTTGGTTTGGATATAGAGAATGTGTGAGATTTGTGTGTAAATAAGTTGTATATTTATAGGATAGTTTTAGTGGTAATTTTTTTTTTTTTTTTTTTTTACAACGGATACATTTTCTTTTTTTTTTTGTTTGCACCTCAACGGCTAGCTACTTTCTTCCTTTGTTCTTGTCGATCGTTCACACGAACGATACATGTTTTTTTTGCACGATCGATACAACCCACACCAAGGGGATCGATCGCCCTTGGTGCTCGATCGACACACGATCGACAAGGGATTCGTGTTACTGCGTGTAGCCTTAATGTGTAAATTCCTATACTTATGAAACCACCTATGTTGGCTACATTGTTTAGACTTTTGAAGATAAATCAACACGACTATCTTTAAACGAAAACGATGTATTGCATTTTTATGAGTACTAGATAACGGTTTTTTTTTTTTTTTTTTTTTTGTCTAATCAGGATGTCAACGTAACGATTTTTGACCCAAAAAATATGTACCGAATAAAGGTTTGAATTTTGAACTCGTACCTTTTGTAAGAACATCAAGCTACATAATCACTAGACCACATTTGTATTGGTTTAAAGTTAAATTTATTGGTGTTACTATAGGCACACCCTGGTACCCTCATACTTCTTATTTTATCCACTTTATTAACAAGGTAAGATAGTTTTTCGTTCCGTATTTTTTGTATTTTTTTATTTTTAACTTGTCAAACTTTATGTTTTATGTTCTAGCTTTTCGTTCCGTATTTTTTATATTTTTTTATTTTTAACTTGTCAAACTTTATATTTTATGTTTAATACTTTTATTCGGCAATTTTACTCACTTTATTAACAAGACAAGATAATTTTTTTTATAATTTTTGCTTCGTATTTTTTTTGTTTTACTACTTTTAACTTGTCAAACTTTATATTTTTTTCATTTTTTTTATTTCGTATTTTATAATAAAAACCAAATTATACTCTGATTGTAACACCCTCTAATATTTTTTAGTTTTTTTTATAATTTTTTTATTATAAAACTGCAAAATACAAAATACAAAACATAAAATATAAAGTTTGTTAAGTTAAAAGTAATAAAACACAAAAAAAAAAAGATAAAGGGCAGAAAACCATTAAAAATAGTCTTGTCCTCTTAATAAAATATATAAAACAGTTAAAAAAATACATGACATAAAATATAAAATTTCACAAATCAAAAATAGTAACAAATAAAAAACTATAAAAACTGTTTTATTATGTTAATACAGCGAGTAAAAATGAAGCAGAAGAGGTAAATAGATAGGCATAACAATACCCACCCAATACAATCATTTTAAAAGGTATGGTACCAATCCTTTTCACAAATCTTCATGACCGACACTTGTCAAAAACTTACCCATCTTAGAAAAGTAAATGTTACCTACTCTGTTGACCATCAATTCTAGAAACTTACTGTAACATACACAATAAATATTGACAAAGACACTATGTATGGACATTTGTCACACACTAAACTTATGTGCCCAAACTTTATTTGTCCACATTGCCACAATCCAAAATGCTTTATGCCAAAAAGTCATATAGCTTGATTTTTTTTTTTTTTGAAAAGTATATTTCATTAACAACAACAGCACCCACCCGAAATCCGGGGGGCTACAACCACAGGACAATTACATTATATGATATTTACACCATTCTTCCCAAGACAACTTAGAACATTTAGCTCTAGACTTTACCCACAGGAAGCCAAGAGACTTTACTTCGCTCATGATCTCTTCATTCTTAACCATCCTACCTTCAAATTTCAAATTATTCCTAGCTCTCATATGCCCAAAGAACTAAGGAAAATAATACCTTGAAAAACCTTTTTCGCTTTCCCTTTCAAACCAACATGATCATGGACTTCAATCAAGTCCCTGAAGGAGAAAGCAAAGAAATTCACACCCTAGTCCAGGAACATATCTGATTCCAGACGGCCATAGCAACCCGACATGACGTGAAAAGATGCTCAACTGATTCCTCATCCTCACCGCACATCGGACAAGAAGCCTCCACACCCACAAAATTCCTTCTTCTAAGAGCATCGGCCGTGGGAATCTTGCACATCTCAAGCGCCAAACAAAAATATTACATTTCGCCGGCAACCATTTACACCACTTCATAACGTAATTACTACTATAATCTTGCTCGCTGTGCATCAATCTCCTTACCGATCTCACACTAAACGCCCCCGACTTTTCCCCGAGCCAAACCCACTTGTCCTTAATATCAGCCAAGACCACCGAGGCCATCACATTACACAAAAACTCCAGCTCATCCTTTTCCTGATCTGACTCCGGACGCTTATACCATTTCCACCTCTCAACTATCCCTCCTCCCGTCCCATTATCAGTTATTCGATCCTTGACCCTGCATTTCTTCTCCTTCTCGATCCGAAACAGGTTCGGGCACATATCTTTTAAAGGAACGTTACTAACCCACGGGTCCAGCCAAAAGGTGATATTCTCTCCATTTCCGACCATACCTTTGAAAAGCCTCCTCACAGGCGTCCTAGAAATAGTCGTCCTAGCCAGCACTTTCACGATGTTATTCCATACCCCTCCTATCACCTTATTACTTGGAATAAAATCCCAATTCCTTCCAGTCTTATGTAACGCTTCAATTACTTTCGACCATAAACTCTCCTTTTCCGATTTGTACCTCCATCCCCATTTAACAAGAAGGGCCACGTTACTGATATTTAGTTTACAAATACCGAGACCCCCTGCCTTTTTAGGAATCGCTACCCGATCCCAAGCAACCCAATGCATTTTAGACACTTCACCAGAGCCCCCCCACAAAAATCTTCTAACCAATTTATCCAAATCATTGATCACCTTGCTCGGAGCCCGATAAATGGAAAAATAATAACAGGGAAGGCTGCCAAGCATCGATTTTATGAGGACGATTCTACCTCCAATTGAGAGGCAAGACGCCTTCCATTTTGACAACCGGGCCTCAAAAACATCATACACAGGTTTCCAGTTGCATATTCTATTCATATTCGCCCCCACCACCAAACCCAAGTATTTGAAAGGAACCTCACTCGTTTTACATCCCAGATTCAAAGCATTCTCCTCCACCTCTGCCATACTCACCCCAATCCCAAATATGTTCGACTTAGAAAGATTAATCCTAAGACCAGAACACACGTGGAAACATCTAAGCACTCTAACCACATTTTTTATTCCACCTGTAGACCACTCCCCGAAAATAATCGCGTCGTCCGCATAAAATAAGTGTGATATCGAGGGACCCCCTCTCGGAAGATCAATTCCTTTGAAAAGGCCTGAATCATTTGCCCTAGTGATCATACAGGACAAAGCCTCCATCACAATAATAAATAAAAATGGAGATAACGGATCCCCTTGCCTCATCCCTTTCTTGCACTGGAACTCGAAAGTGGGAGCACCGTTGACTAAAACAGATGACCGGGCAGACATAAGAACGCCATACACCCACTCACACCATCTCGCCGGAAAACCCATCTGGTTCATAATATCGGTAACAAAGCCCCAGTTAACATTATCATATGCTTTCTCAAAGTCCAGTTTAAGCATAAATGCTTTAGCCTTCGATTTTTTGCACCAAGAGAGCATCTCATTCACAATAAGAGGACCATCCAAAATGAACCTACCTCCCAGGAAGGCTGACTGGGACTCTGAAATTACGGACCCAAGCACCTTCTTCAGCCTATTCGCCAAGACTTTGGATATCACCTTACTAATCACACCTACTAGGTTAATCGGTCTATATTGATTAAGAGTCACCGGGTCCTTCACCTTAGGAATAAGCGTGATAAACGACGACCCACTTCCCACATTGATCCTACTTCCCTCAAAAAAATGATCAAAAATATCCTTAAAATCTTGTTCAAAATAGCTCCAGAAATGTTTAATAAACCTCATGTTGAAACCGTCCGGACCAGGTGCCCGATCATCACCGCAACTAAAAACCGCTTCTTTAACTTCGGTGCCCGAGAATGGTTCAACCAACATGTTGGCATCTCCATCCGAAAGCCGCTTTAGACCATGACAATTCACACCAGGTCTGGTACTAACCTCTTCCTGGAATTTTCTATTGAAAAAGTTATATATCTCCTTCTTCACTTCCGACGGCTTATCACACCACTCCCCATTCACCTCCAAGCCCAGAATATTATTAGAAGCTTTCCTTCCGTTGACAATCCCATGAAAGAAGGACGAGTTCTCGTCACCATCAATAGCCCATCTAATTCTTGACCTCTGTTTCAAGTCCATCGCTTTTCTCACACTAGCATCTTTCAAAACCTTCTTACTCTCCACATATATCCATTCTTCTTCATCATTCAAAAGTCTCTCCCCCATAACCTCTTCCAGCTTACCGATCTCACTTATCGCCGAATTTTCAGTCATCAACATATTCTCATCCATCTCCTTCTTCCAAGTTTTAATACGACTTCTGATATAGGCGAACTTTTTTGTCAATCTAGTGTCAGGAGGACCACAGAAATCAAAAGACGAAATAGCCTCTTTGACCACCTCCTCGAACCCGTCCAAACTCAGCCAGGAGTTAAACATCCGAAATGGACGCGCCCCAAAGCCACTAGATTTAGTTGAAAAAAATAACGGGCAGTGGTCCGAGAACCTAGATGGGAGAACTCTGAGACACGCCTCAGGCCATTTGTTAAAAAATCCCGCGCACACCAGCACTCTATCTATCTTACTGAGCTTCCTGCCATTCTCTCGAATACATGTAAATTGTTTACCTTTTAAACCGTACTCCATAAGCCCTGCTCTATGGATAAAGCTATTAAAATTTCTAGCGCAAGTGTGCTTGAACACCGATCCTTTGCGCTCTTCAACAAATCTAACAGCGTTAAAATCCCCAAGAACAACCCACAAACCAGAGTCGTTCCCAATTTCCCCTTCTATCAATCCCCAAAGATCGTTCTTTGCCACAACCCCTTGAGGCGCATACACATTGATGAAAGTAATGCGCTCCCCACTACCTTTGATCACACCGGACACTCTAAGGTAATTCCTGTTCTTAACCGTCAAATTCATCTCAAAAACATTAGTATCCCATATACTAATCAAACCCCCTGACTGGCCCACTGAACCCACATACTCCCCACCAAAATTGTTACAGCCCCACATTTTCGAGAGAACCCGATCATCCACAACTTCAGCCTTAGATTCCTGAATGGCGTAAAATCTAACCTTAACTGGCATCTCAAATCCTTAACCCACGGCACCTTTTCCTCCCCTCCAATTCCTCTAACATTTAAAGATAAAAAATTCATATCGTAACCACATTAATACCTTTACCTTCGATCGCCTTCTTGACCAGTGAACCACAATTAGTGAGCTCCGCTCCAACCACCAAACCCACCTCAATCGTGGCCTCCACTTCGTGGTTCGTCCCCTCTTCTGCCATCGCCTCCTCTTCCACACTTTGAGCTTCCTTGAGGCTTTCGATTTCATCCCTAGTAGCTTCTGTGTCATTCGCATGAGCCTCTTGCACCTCTTGATTTAAATCAATCTCCATCTCAGGAGAAACCCCATTATTATCCCCACATACTTGATTCTCTAGGATATCCTTATCATTTTGTTTCCCAGCTTTAAAGATACCAATAAAACGATCCAAGTCAAATGGATCATTATTGTCAACTCTAGCTCTTTTTCTTGATCTTATCTTTTCGATTGGGCTCACATATTTGGAGTGGCTATTGGGCTTGGGCCTGGTCCCTCTTCGTTTGACTTTAGCATTATTTATCTCCTCATTGTTAGAAGAATTAACGAAATTAAAATATGACCCCATTCCAACATATCCTTCCTCCTCGGGAAATTCATTATTATTAATATCACTCCCATGCGTATCACCTTTCCCATGCAAGTTAGCCTCTTCATCTTCCACATTAACTGATTGGTTACCACGTTCTGCGCACATTCCGTCTTCATCGTTGTTCTGACCACCGCTAGCCAAACTGATCGGTGACATCGAGGGCGCCTCCACAACTCCCACACATTCCGGTTCCCATTCACTTATGACTTCCTCCACCCATATCTTGAATTGTCTATTCTTCCACTTCAAAACGATCGACTCACGAATTCTAGCTCCATCTCCAACCAAAATCCCAACACATGTTGATGTTAGATCACTGTCTTCTGAGGACAATTGCGCATGATGTATCACCTTCCCAAAGCATTCTGCTACCCCGTCGAAAATGTTGTTTTCCGCAATGTGTATCGGCACCCCAAAAATCTTAACCCATGCAATTCGCTCAAATGATGAAACTTGACCTTCCCAAATATCCAACTTCGAAAACCAGTTTCTCCATGCCTTTTCTTTAACCACCATTCTATTGGCTTCCTCCATCGTTTTAAACTTAAGCATGACAGAGAGACCTCCAATGTAATGTATCTCCAGGTCTCCTACATCCGACTCTACCATTCTTCTATCCAAATGGACGAGCGTCTCCAGGTTAACAGTCCTGCCCACCAAAGCCCTGCCGTATAGATCCTTGAAGGCTTGGGTCTCCTCCGGGACCAGCACCTCCTTAAACTTATATGCCAACCCATTTCCTTCACCCTCTTTGTTCTCCTTCCTGCCTTTGTTCTCCACCGTCTCTTTATACGAAAAAGTCCCCCTCATGTTCCCCCTACTAAACTCCTTCTCTTGACCTCTATTAGGGTCTTGTTTCCCTTCATTCACCGATGGAGCTTCAAACTTTTTTTCGAAAGCCGAAACCAAACCCACGTTTTCTTCCGCAAACCTTGCGACGTTAACCCTAAGCTTATTTGTACCCATCTTCATCCCATCAAGCTTTAGTTCCAGGGCTTTAACCTCCCTCACATCCTTGAGTGATATGAAGCCAAATCTACACCCGAATTTATCGTTTTTCCTTGCGATGTAAACCCCAGCCACCTCACCAAATCCTCCAAAAACATACTTGACATCCCACGGTGTGCACCCGTTAGGAAGATTCGAGATGAAAAACTTGGTCACCCTAGCTTCTCCCAATCCTGGCCTCCTGGTTTCCTGTTGTCTTCTTCTTCTATGGACTACCTCTTGCCACTCCTCTTCATCTTTACCTTTTCCTCTTCCTTCATCCCTTCTGTCTTTTCCTCTTCCCATGGAGAGAGAGTTTTTTTTTTGAATAAGTGTATGATAAGTGTCCCCCATATAGCTTGATAGGTTCATGTGTATTTGACAATGAAATTTATAAGGCTGCCCCAGTAAAAGCATTTAATCTTTCTCATTTTTTCTGCCACCTCAGTTTTTTCTCTCCAACGACCTTTAGGTGATTGGGTGCTCCAGTAAGGGCGACGGTAATAATATCTTTTCCACACTCACTTTTTGCAAATTAAATGCCCAAACAACTCGATCAGGAGGACGACCAAGATAAGGAAAAAGTGGGACTCGATCTAATCGCCACAGAAGGACGATCGACACTCACTCGATCGAGTAAGTCGATCGTCTCTTCTTACTGCGTCCAGCCTAAGGTAACAACTCCAAACAAACCCTTATGAGAATTGATACAAAAAGTTTTAGCTTTTATACTTCCATCTTAATCAACTAGTCTTATAGCAAAGACGGAACCATGACAAAAATTAACCAGGTGCATTTAGAAAAAACTAAACAATTCTAAGAACAGAACTGCAAAAATCCACGGGTATCCCGTGAACTACCAGAACACACCCTGGTTTCGTCCCTGCTTATAGCATAAGTTCTTTGTATCCTTATTCTTTTCCATGTTTGAAGCAACACTTTAATAATCTAGATGTGGCAAAATGAGAGTTCGGATCAAACCTTAACCTGTTTGACTAGCTTAACTCATTTAACAAGTTTCTTCATGGTTAAAGCTGTTAGCTTAAACTATTTGACCTGCAAGAGACAGATATAGCCTCATTCAAGAAGTTGTACATTTATGTCGATCCGTTAAGTTTATCAAGTGAAAAAGGTTTAACTCTTTATGAATAGCGTCAACGCTAATTTAGAGCCAGAGCATTCATATTAACATGAGCGAAAAATCTAGAGTTTTTATGTGCCTCATTTACATCCAATGTCAACTAAGACACTTCCATTGTATCTATTCACCTAAGACATAATCTTTTTCAATCTATTCGACAATTTTTCCATAAAGATTCACAAGTTGATCATAACGATCTCATCTTTTTAGAAATGAGAGATATTTTAAAACGGCCCAAACAGATCTTACCCGCATTTCACTGTGAGTTCTTGGTCTTTTTGGCAGCAAAAATCTGGCGAATAAAAGAAAACTTCCGTCTTGAGCGTGCAGAAAGCTCATTCATGCCACCATTACTGGCGGCTGCCACCTCATCCTCAGCGGCATCACCTTCTTCTGAAGACTCTGAAGGTGGTGGTGGTGGGAGGGTGAAGAGAAAGGTGTTGAGCATACGTATTATTTGGTCAAAACTTGGTCTTAAATTAGGATCCTCCACCCAACATGATTGTATGATGAACGCAAGTTCAGGTGAGATATCCTCTGACAGATTCGGCCTTTCTTGCTGTTTCAGGTGAGTAAAGAGCATTAGAAAGTGGAAGTTTCCACATACAAATTAAGCAAAGAGTAAAACATAATCATGCATCGAAAATTGTTTTAAGATAGGCCATTCGCCAATATAACGTCGGGTATGTTAACAAAATGTGCCAGAAGATACACAACGTAATGAGCTGCTTATTTCATATTACTTATTTGATTTTGGATTAAAATCACTTTTAACTATCATATTCAACCTAAATTTTTTAATAAATGCATATGATTGAATATTGTTATTAAATTATCGTTTTTTTCGAATACTATTGCATCTTTTACAAAATAAGCAAATTCAAACACTGTCCCCAACAATACTTATTATTAAGCAGTTTTTAAGTAAAAAATAAGCAATCTAAAACACCCTCAAAGACTTGTTAATGCGTATAGTGCTATGATATGTGGGATTGATAGAACTAGTATGTATTAAACATTACAATAGATATGACAAACTTATATACAGGTCGGATTGATAAAAGGTTGTCGGTTGAAAAATATTTAACAGGTTAAATGAACACATTTTAAATATGGTCAAAATGAATGTGGGTCCAACGCATTGGGTCTACTTGTTGGACCCAAACACACAGTTTTATGCTTCCTTTGGCGTCCACGTTTTCCTGACTTATTCCAAAAAGATAATGTCCACCACTATTCGATCATATGTGGCTCACCTCACATTCAGTCGGAATAAGCATATAACTTTTGGATCACGTTCTAAGCAAGAAGGCGATGATGTTAGCTAGTTGCCTAGGTTCAATGTAGAGGACTAATTTTTGGGTCACCTAACTTGCCTTTTCATAAAAAAATGATATAGACAATTCTAGCCACCTAACTACATCCAAATTTGGCATTTCAACTAAACATCACCAGTTCTTATAGGCTATGGTCTATTTGATAATATTATGTAATCATCAATAAATACTTAAAATAACCAACGTGAGAACGATATGCAATATAAGACAATATAGTGATCATGGCCGCACCTTAAAAGCCGCAGCATAAGCAGCCTGCAAATTTGACATGCCCTCAAACGGCATTCGGTTTGTCACTAATTCCCAAAGCACAATACCAAAACTGTAAACATCGACCTTGTTGTTGTAATGCTTCTTCTCCCCTTGACGCAAGGTCACCGTGCTATACAACTGCAAATGTTACAATTCAAGTTTATTCAGTTAGAACTATTGAACATCTGGTAACTGGTTGCAGTCTGAATAAATACAGATCATAAATTGATACATTTGTCAAAAGAAAGTGAAAGATAAAATTTAACTTTACAAAGTAAGTACGTTGTGTCCATGGGCCATTTGTGATCGAAAGAAAATGAATACAGCAAGTTAAATGTGCGCTTATGGGGGGTGTTTGGATTCGGAGTTTTGAGGTGATTTTCCGATTATCATTACTTAAAGTCCCAAAAGCAACAATGTTTGGATGAACAGATTTTGCTACTTATCTGTTTCATACGAGTACAAGAAAGCTAATTTTCTATTCATTAGCTTACGTGAAGAGGAATTTTTTTATCTTTTTCTAATAAAAGGATTTGAGCTAAGAAAAGCATACAAATACTCAACAGATGAACCACTGCGCAAAAAACAAATTGGCAACAACATACCTCGGGTGCCATCCAACGATAAGTCCCGGTCTCTGCCGTCATCATTTCAGTAACAGTTTCTTCCCTTGCAAGACCAAAATCTGCAAGCTTCACAGATTTTTGATTCGCAGTGAGCAGCAAATTGTCTGCAACAACATAAGAAAAGAAGGCCATGAAATAGTATTAGCATTTTGTTAAATCTTCACGAACTAATACAGAACATATGCTTGGACGTGCATCCTGAAGTTACATCATAGAGTAATCAGATTATCACTAACTGCAATAGAACTGATTATCAAAGCGTAGATTATCACCATAAAAAATAATTGTTACAACTTCAAGATTTTTTACAATTATTAGCATACTATGCATATTCACTTTTGAAGTACACATCGAAGCATGCCTTAAGGCTCGTATAAGTGGAACCTGAAACTAACGGAGCATCGGAAATGGATAAGCAAATGCATACCAGGCTTTAGATCTCTATGTATAATCCCATTGGCATGCAAGCATTCCATGGCTTTAGCAATATCAAGAGCAAACTTTAATGCTAGACGAAGGTCTAATTGATTTGGGCGAATACTGCCTAAGTATTTCCGCAGTGACATCCCGGGTAGCAATTCAGAGACAATCACCATTAAAGGATCCTTACAAGCTCCGATAAACTGCAAAGAAGTAATACAATACGTAAACTACAAATTTTTCAGATTATAAAACTTTGAAATAAGCAAATCTACCTTCACTAAGTTGTCATGTTTCACTCGTGACATCATAGTAACCTCACGTGCAAAACGATCTTCAAGTACAGCTCGTTCTTCCGTGGTACTCCCACGGTTGAGAACCTTTATGGCAACTATCCGATCTCCATACCTATAAAAACACGTTATGTTACACCTATTTAAGAGAAAATAATGAATCTTGAACGTAACTTCTGCTTTCAAGGATTCAACTGAAACAGTTTCGACAAAAAGGGAGTAATACAACTTTTGGGGCAAATCAAGATCCCGAGAAAATGCAGAGAAACTTTTTTTGCTAGATGGCCAATTTCTGAAGAAAAAAACCAAGAAAGAGGATATCTTTTGCATCTATGATTCCATAATTTAATAACATTTATTCGTTCTTGTGAACAACAGTGTTCTTTTGGCATGTTGCAAGAATGGTAACAAAGAAAAGCCAAGAAAATGGTTTCAAAAAACAGTTAAAACGAAGCATATAGTATGAAAGAAAAAGACCCTTGTATTATTGGCAGAATAACTTCAAGTCTCAACTGAAAACTGGGCCAACACAATAAAATTCCATCAAGATTTCGTTAAGTGACTATTCCCTATACGATACGCATTAATGATTCACCACCTAAGACAGGAAAACCTTATACGCATAAGAAATTCAGGCCACAAACCGTTTTTCTTACAAAAGTACAAATCAATTTTTTTTTTTTTTTTGACAAACGAAAGAAACGCAAATGCAACTCATAAAGTCTAGCATAATACAATTCAGAAACACAATTACGCAAAATTCAAATGTTAATAAAATGCATATACCTTCCTTCATAAACCTTCCCATGAGCACCTTCTCCAATCTTCGCTCCGATAAACAACAACTTCGGATCAACAAGCACCCTCTCATCAATAGTGCAGTCCGAATTCGCGACCGAACCATTAGAACAAACGGATTTCGATGTCCCCGACTTATTGTTACTATTCCTACTATTATGATTACTATTACTATTGCTATCTACACCCCCTTCTTCTTTACACCTCTTAATGTTGCTATTATTCTTCTCACTGTTACTCATACTGCTATATCATACCATGCCCTTATTCCTCATCTTCACCCTCACAAACCCCTAAAACACCATCATTCCAACTTTTCACAAACTTTATAAACATATATATATAAAAAAAAAAACACCAAATTTTCACAATAAAAAGACTATAAAGATTACACCTTTATACACAAATTAAATTCTCATAACAAATTACAAGCAATGAAACAGTGTAAAAACCATAAAGATCAAATCTTTTTCACAAAAATCAACTTTTTGTAAAAAAATAAAAACTACCCAGATGAAAAAACTGCATAAACAATCAAATTATCAAATACCCATATGAAATTTCATCTTTTTTTTACATAAAAAATATTCAAAAAAAAAAAAAAAAAAAAAAAGGCTTAAAAAGAGAGAAATAACTTACAGAGGCATGTGTATAGCAGAATAAGCACCACTTTTTTTTATAAGATATAAAGATTATATTCTTATCATAACCAACATATACAAGCAACAAAAACTATATAAAAAAAATTTATGAAAAAAATATTTTTTTTATAAAAATTTATGTTATGGTGGCGTTTAAATGAAGATATATTCTAGTTTCTTGGATGTCAGAAATGAGAAAACTTAGAAAGTGTGTTTTGTGTTATTACACATAGTGGAAGTGTGTGAGAGAGAATGAGAATGTACTGTTGGCCAATGAGGGACTGACACGTGGCAAGTTGAGAAGTGTTTGGAGTTTGGTTTTGTGGATGGTTCGACGGTGTACGGCTGAGCCACCCACCACAATATACCTTCTTTTGAGATATCTACTTTCTTAGATGCACCGTAGCGGCGATAAGTATAGTTATATGTGTTTGCTTACCCGTTTAGTTAATTCGTTTCACAACACTTCGAATGTATATGTGTTAGTTGTAAGTGTTTATTTGGGTTACCCGTAACTTTCTTGTAGCTTTCCCACGACATCATTATTCACGCATATAGAAATACCCTCGCAATCTCTTACGCGTCAAACACTACCCCAAAAGTATATGATTTTGACGAATCAAGATTATATTGATTGAAATAAATGAAATAAAGGTTAAAGTTGTAAAAATTTGAATTAAAATAAAATAAACCCATTAAAAATATAAAAAAACTAAAAACTCATAAAAATATATCAAAATTGATGTTGAATTAAACAGCATAAAATTTTAGAAAATATGGTGAAATTAGATTATAAAAAAAATAAGTAGATAAAAAAATATTTTAATTTAAAAATAAAGATGAATTTTTAGTTGAGAAATGACACATGTCATTTTATAATTGGAGTTCTTTATCTTAATTTTTAGTGGTTAGGAGTTAGGTTTGGAGTTTGTTAGGCTTGGAGTTTGTTAAGAAGTGACACATGTCATCTCATGATTGGAGCTCCTTATCTTAATTTTTGTTTAGAAAAACTCTTTCCATAATAAGCAAGTAAAAAAGTTTGAATTTTTAAGCCTTCTAATTTTAGAAGGCCTAAATGTATTATAAAGTAGTATAGATAATATAAAAATATATACGTACCTAAATAAAAAAAACACAAAATAAGCACACAAAAAGGAGGCGGGATCCACGGAAAAGGACGTCCGGACCCACATATTTTATTTGAAAAGTATATTTTTTGTGAGTCTGGACGTTCTTTTTTGTGGGTCATGCCGTCTTTTTTGTGTGCTTAACAGGACACTTGTTAGAAAAACCCTTATTATTATTATTTTCTTTTTTATTTTTTTAAAAAATAAAATTTTACTTTAATTATTTAATGTCTTTTTAAAAATTTGTAATATTAATTTCAGCTAAAGTTAATATAGTAAACTAAATCAAACTTTCTTATTTATTTTTAGTAGTAATTGACAATTAAGTTATAACATCTAAAAAAAACGTAAACTATTAATTTATGATGAAAAGAGTAATGACATTCTGTAAAAAGAGATAATGTTTTTTTTTTTAATTGGTTATTTGCATAGGAGTGATTGACATAACTAAATGGTATCACTAATTGTATACTTAGATTTACCCGACAATATTTTGTAGTGGACAATAAAAGAATCACTTTAACAAACGGATAAAGTAATATCATGTTGATTTAGACATAAAATTAGTCACACTTTTAGTCTTTTTAATTATTTTCTTTATGTTCACCTTGATGCTCTCCCCTTTCTAGAATAATTGTTGATTAACAAAAATATACAGTTTTATATAGAATCATTTCTCTTACTTATTGTAAAATTATAGTTTTATCTTTAATTAACTAATTAAATGTTTCTTTAAATTTTAAATTGTAATCATAATTTCAGTCAGAGAAAATATATAACATCTTTTTTTTTCATGTCCCAACTAAATATGTAATATGCGCATTTTGATAACGAGTCATGTTAAAAAGTATGACACTACATGTCATTTTTTTATATATAACATGTCATCAAAATATGTAAACACTTTTGGATAATATGTTATATTTGGTATAACATTATTATTTCACACGACACCTAAAGCATAATACATTAATAGTTTATGATTTAAACCTTTATTTTATTTCATGAGAATATGCTAAGACATGCTTGTTTCTCATGTAGTGTGATTATGAATAAATATATTAATAGTGGTATTTGTTAATCATTTCTTTGTAGCATACCAACTATCTACCGTTTGAATGTCCTAATCAAGCACCCTCAAGAATGTGATCTAAAGTAAAAAATCGAGTTATAAAATGGTCTCAAGTTTAGGCATCATACTTTTTGACTTTTTTTCTAAGGCTAGTCACAGTGGTCGACCTGGATCGACCCTGCCACATCAGCTTTCTCTCTCCGACGATCTGATGACGATCTAGTTATCACAGAGGTAAAGTTTAATTTTTTTTTTTTTTTTTTTTTTTAAGTTGAAAGAGTTATTTCTTTGTTGAAGTCGGTTGCCAGCCCGAACTAATTCGTCCATTTCTCCTCACTCGACCGAACACAACCGATCACCCACAGTGAGCAACCGGTCGGTTGACCTATCCCCCAACCGACCCACTGCTGTTAGCCTAAATGAAATTGGGTTTTCTTTAAATAAAACTGGCTTAATCAGCCTGTTTACATCAAACACATTAAAACGCAAGAGTTTTCATATTATAGACTAACAGTATGTAATCACAAGTTGTTTGACTAATCTCGGTCACTCGTGATGATCAAACGATATTAGTTGATAGCAAGTATGTAGGTGTAAAGTAGTTTACCTAATGTGTCTTGTGCAATGCTTCACGTGAAAATGTAAAAGTGGCGATCTTTCAACACAATACACCACATATTGGTGTTTTTTGACCTAGTAAATGTCCAACACATAAACCTTACAAAATATTCAAACGTCAACTTTTATAATTTAGTTAGTCATTAAACGTGTTTTGATTTATACACAGAAAGAAAACAAAGTGCTTTTAATATTTAGTGACGGAAGTCATTGATTTAACATAATTAATGGACCCATATAGTTTGTTTTGACGAAGGTGACAATCAATTTATCATAAATGATTGAAATAGAAATTACACCGTATTTCTTGAATGTATTCCCGAATTTATATATTTCGAGAGTATAGAAGAAGAATGCTACAATCACATAATTTTTACACGAGAAAACTTTCACACAATGAGTTGTCATGGTAATTTATACAGAATATAATCTAACCAAAATCGTTCAATTTAGCGAAATAGTACTAATATTGTAAGTGAAGGTAAATGTGAATCATCCGATTAGCGATTATTCTTTGTTTCCAATTTTATGAGCATGCATATATCTTAGAACGCGCGGAGTGACAATGATTTTCGCTTGTATCTTGCACCCTACTTGTCGGGTGTGACAATCAATCATGAATATATCCATAGTAAACCGAGTTAACGAATTTAAATAAAAGTTTATGGTTTTGTATTTTCGATTTAGGATTAATTGAAATAATTGTTTCAGTTCGAGCACAAAACTTAAAATAAGACCTATTTGTGTAGTTAGAGTTATAAAATTTACTTGACAAACAAAAAACCAAGGGGATGTTGTCTAGCTTATATCTCATTTCTATTGGTTTATTAAACTTTTAAGAAAACTTTAAAGCTTGGAAATGTGAATTGAGATTACTAATAAGGAGGTTGAGGATAGAACATGATCGGTCTCTCGCCCTTATCTCTTTCGCTGAAGACAGCAAATGATGGGAATCCTATCCATAGAGAATAGGTATAAGCATTGCCTCTCGGTCTAATCCGTCTTCCTTGGCCTCCCCAAAACACTCTTGATACAAAAGATACCTATCGCTATAGAAAAGATATCTAATGTTTGGGTCGTCTTTTAAATCACCCTCCCTTGAAGTTGAATTGGTAGAGAGAATTTAAGGTTTATAAAATTATCTACTTGAACCTATTAACTTAAACATATTGAGTGAACAATTTGTCTTGTCTATTCCATACAAAGAACTAAGATACATATAGCCTAAAGTTGAGCTATTTTGGGTAAATGGAAATCACCCACAAATTAAGCAAATTACATCAAGATTACAACTAGCAAATTACATTACGATTACAACTAATATTCTTGTGCTTATCCAACTCTTGTGCATATCTTGATCCATAAATATATCGACTAATACTCCCCTAGATTGGGAGGGAGGAAGCCGGACGCCAAATGGATCTAAATTCTTCAAATAAGGCCGAAGGAAGTCCTTTGGTGAAGATATCTGCGTATTGATAACGGGAGGGTACATGGAGAACACGAACCTGACCAGCAGTTACCATGTCACGGACAAAGTGAATATCAATCTCAATATGCTTGGTCCGTTGATGTTGAACAGGGTTGGCAGACAAATAGACAACACTAACATTATCACAGCAGACCAGAGTGGTAGTAGAAAGAGGAGAATGAAGCTCACGAAGAAGATTACGAAGCCATGCAGTCTCAGCTACAACATTAGCAACCCCCCGGTACTCGGTTTCGGCACTAGACCGGGAGATGATGTGTTGTAGTTTGGAAGACCAAGAAAGTAGATTATCGCCCAGAAAAACACAGTATCCCGAAGTAGACCGTCGTGTGGATGGACAACCCGCCCAATCTGCATCTGTATATCCAACAAGAGAAGCGGTAGAGGATGAATATAGGTGTATACCAAACTCCAAAGTCCCTCGAACGTATCGTAAAATACGTTTAAGAGCGGCTAAGTGAGGCTCGCGAGGATCATGCATGTAAAGACAAATATGTTGAACAACATAAGAGAGATCCGGTCTGGTAAATGTGAGGTACTGAAGACCACCTGCAAGACTGCGATATAAAGTAGGATCCTGAACTGGAACACCTTCGGGACCCAGTTTGGATTTAGTATCAACTGGTGTTCGAGAAGGGTTACAGTTGGTCATGTGAGCACGATTAAGGAGCTCAGTAGCGTACTTCTGATGTGATAGAAAAAGACCTGTAGAATGCCGAGTAGCAGAAATGCCCAGAAAATAATTAAGTGCCCCAAGATCAATCATGTCAAACTCACTGTGCAGGGAGGCAATGATCTGTTGTAGGAGGGCAGTAGAGGAGGCTGTAAGAATAATGTCATCCACATAGATAAGTAAATAAGCTACTTGGGAGCCCTGTCGAAGAATAAATAATGAAGAGTCACAACGACTATGATAAAATCCAACTCTAGTAGCATATCCTGCAAATCTCTGAAACCAAGCACGAGGTGCCTGCTTTAGTCCATATAAGGATTTCTGCAGAAGGCAGACATGATGAGGGTAACGGGGGTCTACAAATCCTCGCGGTTGGTGCATATATACGGTTTCAGATAAGTCCCCGTTAAGAAAGGCATTCTTAACGTCAAGCTGATGGATAGGCCACTTGCGAGATACCGCAAGACTAAGAACGGTGCGAATAGTAGCCGGTTTGACAACCAGATTAAAGGTCTCATCACAATCAATACCAAGTTGCTGACTGCTGCCATTGGCAACCAAACGAGCCTTATAACGGCTCAAAGTCCCATCAGCATGAAATTTATGCTTAAACAACCACATAGATCTCACCAAATTAACACCAAAGGGCCTTGGAACCAGAATCCAAGTACCATTTTTAACTAACGCATTATAGTCATCATACATAGCATTATTCCAATGAGGGTTTTGAAGAGCGAGGAAGGGAGATTTAGGTATGGGCGAGATTGAAGAAGTATGAAGCGATAGAATTTCAATGGGTTTGACAATGTCTGATTGAGAGCGAGTGACCATGCGGTGAGTACGGGGTGGTTCGGTGGGAGGTTGTGTGGGGTGGTTTGAGGCTTCGGGGTTGGTTGTATTCGTAGGAGGTTGTTATGTTGGTGATGATTGGTTTTGGGCTGCGGTTGGTGGGCTGTTGGGTTGCTGTTGAGGTGAGGGTAATGGGTTGTTAGGTAAATTCGTGTGATCATTTGGTGTAATGGGCAGGATGGGTATTAGGAACTCCTTGTAATGGAGTTGGTGTTGGGGGGTTAGTAAACATTTGGGTAAGTAGAGGGGATGGTGGAGATTCTAAAAAGGTGTAGGATGGTGGAGATTCATGTGTCATTGAGCGGTAAGGAAATTGCGTTTCATCAAAGTGACGTGTCGGGAAAGTAAAATTTTGTTTGTTTCAAGGTCTAGGCATCGAAAGCCACGGTGATAGGCGGGATAGCCCAAGAATATACATGGTGTTGCGCGTGGGGAAAGTTTGTGAGGGGAGTGAAGGTGAGGATAACACATACACCCAAATATAGGTAAGTTAGAGTAGTCGGGTGCTTTGTGGAAAAGTATTGTGTAGGGGATTTCGTTGTTGATGGTTGTCGAGGGTAAAAGGTTGAGGAGATAAGTGGCCATATGTAGGGCCTCGACCCAAAATATGGGGGGTAGGTGAGCTTGAAATAAGAGTGTGCGAATGACATTGTTTATGGTGCGGATCATGCGTTCCGCCTTACCATTTTGTTGAGAAGTTTTTGGGCAAGAAAATCTAAATTGTATACCGTGGTTAGCAAAAAGGGTATGTAAGAGGTTATTGTCAAACTCACCACCATGATCACATTGAAAACTTTTTATTTCACACTTAAATTGGTTCTTAACATAATTACGAAAATGTAAAAATTTATCAAGCATGTCAGGTTTATTACGAAGAGGGTAAATCCACAAATAATGAGAAAAATGATCAAGAAATAAGACGTAGTATTTAAACCACTTTTACTAATGATAGGAGATATCCATAAATCGGAATGAATAATATCAAAACAGTGTTCAACAAAAGAATATGAACTATGAAAGGGAAGCTTCACATGTTTGCCAAGTTGGCATGCATGACATACATGTGGAGACTTTTCTTTATTACATGAAATAAATTGACGAGAAACAAGAGATCGGAGTACTTCGTCACCGGGATGACCGAGGCGTTGATGCCACGCGGGGGAGTTTGTTGAGAGAAGAGCGGTAGGTGTGAATGACGGCTTGGTAACGGGATAGAGATCTCCTGAACTATCACATCGAAGGAGGATATGACGAGTCCAGAAGTCCCTAACAGAAAAACCAATAGCGTCAAATTCTACGGTGCAATTATTATCTCTAGTGAATTGACGCACATAAATGAGATTTTTAATAATATTGGGGGTGACAAGAACATTATGAAGATGAAGTGGGCGATGAGTAGATGGAATACTGCTATGTCCAGTGTTAGTAACGGGTATAGAATTTCCGTCACCAACGTGCACAGATGGGAATAAGCATTTGTTAAAAATTGTACTTAAATTACCTGCTTTAGAATTTAAATTAGAAGAAGCACCGGTGTCCATGTTCCATGTCGGATCTTGTAAAGTCATAGTGCTAAACGCACTAGGGAGTGTAGTAGCTTGTGAACGTATACTGTTGGAGCAGGTCCTAAAATACCATTGGAATGGGCTCTTGTTTGGTGTTGGGCTGCATACAAGGGCTGCTGGGCATGGTGGTAATGAGGGGTCTGTTGGGCTTGGTATTGGGCCTGTGGTAAGATGGGTTGGTGTTGGTATTGTGGTGTTAAGTGGGCTTGTGGGATATTCTGTGATTGGGCTGGACGAGGGATTATATTGGGTTGGGAATAAGGTTGTGCCATACGTGAGTTATAATAACCAGGTGCTACCCCATAAACTGTATTCTAAGTATATGGCATTTGTCCAGTATGTCGCCCACTTTTCTTCACATTGGTCAGTCCCGATCAATTTCGGTGATCGTGAATAAATTTACAACGGTCACCGAACTTGCATGAACCCTTATTAAAATGATTACAAAATTAAGGGATATTGGAAGATTTGGTAGACTGAGAATGGGTGTTACCTTTGGGTACGGTTTGGTGATTGGCCATGAGAATTGTTAGCGAGGAAGAGTTGTTGTCGAAGGTAGCACGGGTACGGTTTATTTGTCATCAACAGCCATGGATGCTAATTTTAGGGTTAAGTTTTTTTTTTTTTTTTTTTATGCGGTTGAAATGGAGGAGGAGGAGGGAGAGCGTGTAACCTAGAAGAGAAATCAGGAGGGGATAGGAAATGGCTGTGATACCATATTGAGTGGACAATTTGTCTTGTCTATTCCATACAAAGAACTAAGATACATATAGCCTAAAGTTGAGCTATTTTGGGCAAATGAAAATCACCCACAAATTAAACAAATTACATCAAGATTACAACTAGCAAATTACATTAAGATTACAACTAATATTCTTGTGCTTATCCAACTCTTGCGCATATCTTGATCCATAAATATATCGACTAATAAAACAAGCCTTAAAGTTAAGTGATAAGATCACAAACTTTAAAGTATGAAGTTATTAGCTTTCTAAAAGTTCAATAAACAATATGCCGAACAATTGAGCAAATAAGCTAAAACAAACTACTCCTTAATCCTTAACAAGCCAATGAAGAGCTTAATTATTTGTAATAAAGTGATAATCACCAACCAGCTAACAAAGATCTTAATTATTTATAAGATTAGTGATGATCGATCAAAAAATCAGGAACAATCTTAGCACTAAACTCCGTGAAGATAAATGGTATGTTTGGGAAAAGTAACTGTCGATGAAACTGGAGATAGAGCTGTAGATGGAGATTAAGCAAAATATTATTTTTAAAAGCTGGTAGTGTGTGATTTTCAGAAATTATAAAAGGTTAACTTTTTTTATAACCTTTTATAAGTTATATCTATCAAACAAAACTTATATTTTACGTAGCTTGTTTTTTCAAAAAATAAGCATATTCTCTAAATAATCTTATATACCAAAAATGCCTTAATCATTTTTTATATAGTGAGGATTGAGACTATCCGAGCAGCCAGTTTGCGTGAAAACAAAATAATATTTGTGAAAAAATATTCACATTTAAATCAAAATAATTAATCAAAACCAACCTATTTTTCTATCTTTTGAGCCAAAGTCGATTAACCGAAGTTTACAATTTCGTTTTTATGCCCTACAGTTAGGAGTGAAACGAAGGAGCGGTCCGCAGCCGCGAGCTCGAGTACCGGCTCGTTATATAAAAGCTTGAGCTCGAGCTCGAGCTCGTTTCGAGCCTCACATTTTGAGCTCGAGCTCGGCTCGTGAAATTTTTCACAAGCTCTAGCTCGGCTCGTTAACACAAGGCTCGAGCTCGTTAACACAGTTATACGTATAGAAAATATATATACGTATATATTTCTAGGGCTCGTTTAGGCTCGCGAGCCTAAACGAGCCTTTTGTATAGAGCTCGGGCTCGAGCTCGATTATTAAATGAGCCCAAAATTAGGCTCGAGCTCGTTTAGGCTCGGCTCGTTCGAGCTTTTTACCGATCCAATCCCGAGCTTTTCACGAGCGGCTCGGCTAGTTTCCACCCCTACCTGATTGATCTTTTGACGATAAACTTAGATTCCTACAACTCTCACCAACATCCTAATTTCACTGTGAGCAAAAGTCATTGTGGTTACGATCATACAGTATTAATCAATCGTGACTAGCTTTTACGTTCTATAACATGCTTTTCAAAGTTTATACGAAATTTACCATAAATATAAGAATCCAAACACTCTCTTTTATCTATTCTAGTAAGGTCGAATATAAAAAGTTAGCTTTATGAAAGTGTATAGTGGAAGACATGTCGGTAGCATCTTTCAAAACCTAACTATGATGTTGACATTCGGACTATAACAATTGATTGTATTAGTGGTCTCTTTTATCATTTTTTACCATTTTTTTTACAAAATTTATCGACCAAAAAGATAATTTTTTATTTTTAAAATTTTCATACTTCATATTTTTTTGAGTAAAATACACGGTTGGTCCTTAATCTTGTACCTTTGCATCACGCTGGGACAAAACTTGTTTTTTTCATCGTGAAAAGTCCAAAACAAGATTTTTATAGTCTAAATCAGTCCCTTGACCCATTTTCCGTTAATCAACGTCCCGTTATATATTGTTAAATCTCATTATTCTTGTTAAATGACCATTTTGCCCATTTATATATAAAAACCTCAAACACATATTTCATTTCATATCTCACCTGCCATCACCCACCTTACCAACCAACATCAATCGCCCACCAAATGTGTAACCCGATTTCCTGTAAATGACATCCCCAAATTTATATTCTATCTTTTCTTATTATCCTCAAATTTCACCTCACTTATCACACATACAAACCCTAACCTAACCTTAATTCCCAAATTAATCCACCAAATCACATTTAAACTCAAATTCACCTTCATAATCACATAAATTTTACTTCTAACCAATCAATTTCCAAAAACATTTATACAATGGATATGATTAGAAACCTGAAGTTCGTGATGCAGCTAGAGAGGCCGCTCTTCGGTATGATTGCTTTATTTTGTTTTGGTTGTTACAACTACAATTACAAATTTGTCGGGTTGAGCAGTTTGATCATGTGACACGATTAGTTTTTGTTTTTGGTCAGGTTGAACAGATCACTTTTTGTTTGAATTTTTTTAACGTTTGTATGATTAGCTAAATATGATTATAAAAAAGGCAACTTGACAAGAAACATAAATACCAGTCATGACTATCTCGAGGTGTCTGGTACACTCTCGCGAATTCAGAAGATTAATAAATATTTTTACATGTTTGAAGTTGCTTTTTAATCCTCTTGTTGAGCGAGATAGTATCAGGTATTTCGGAGAGTCATGGGTGGTTTTTTTTAGGCTAACTTTTTTCTGGCAAATTTCCTTTGCAAGTATCTATGTCTTCTAAATGTTTAATCAGGTTTTGTGTTATAAAACTTAAGTTATAAAGACCTCTTATTTGTTTCTTTTAAGTTAATATTTTTAGTCAATATAGATGTCCTGTTAGAGTAAAAAACACACACTAATCGACTCATATTCAAGTAAATGGGTTGATGTCACCTATTGCTTGTGATGATTATTACCACTTGGCAATAAAGAAATACTGAGATTATGCTCGCTATAATTTGCAGTGAAATTAAGGAAAGGATTAAGAAAACCAATGATGAGAAGAAGGCAAAGAAAGCAGACGTCGTATCAAAGCAAAAGACCTAAGGCAAGAGCAGCATTGCGCCTAAAGGTAAGGGACCTAAGCTCGGAGGAGGTGGTGGAAAGCGTTGAAATTTCCATTGTCATTGTCTACAGGCTGTGTGTTATTCCCTGATGAGTATCGCTGATACATCCCATGGCAAAGACATAACTGGGTACATATCAAACTTTCCATTTCATTGAATTTCAGTTTTGTCATCGTCCTTTTTTTTCTTGTTTTGTATCTTCTACTTTTTTTGCCATGCATTAAGCAAAATTTTCTTGTATCATTTAATGCAGGTTAAAAGTATCCGAGATAGTATGCAACTTGATCAAGAATCTTTCTCCCAATGTTAGTGGAGCGTTAATGATGTCAATGGGGGTCAACATTCTTGCTATGATGTTAAACTGGTATGCTGTTCACATCTTTATTGTTATCATTATTTTATTTTTTTCGCATTTTCTCTGACGACATAGCTCACATAAATGGTTGATATTGTGTATTGGCGCCGCCAAACACTTTTAGGCATGTTTTTTCTTAAGTATTATGGTAGTTACTTGTTCATTATAATATGTTTGAATAACATCTTTCAATGGTATCTTTTCTTGCTTGCGACCCCCATCTCATGTCACCCAATTATTCACGAAGACCAATATATTTAATGTTGCTTTAAGGATGAATCGCTTCACCTGACTCGATGGATCATCAAGGTGTGTGACGAAGTTTTCTGACGTGTTTGATTTTATATTGAATAATTTAAAACCCACTACAATGGTTCCTTTTAGTTCTATTTTGTTTATATCTCATTATATCGCCAAGCATTTTATGTCTGACTTCATCTAAATCTGCCGAGTTGGGGCCCATGACTTTTAATTCACTGAGATTTCAAGACACATTTAAGCTTTTCTAGTAAATAGTTTGTAGGTTACCTGACATATCACTAGCAGATATTTAGCTAAACTGCTATACATTTTCTTTTTGTTGCCTTAGTGGTTCCTGATTGCTTTCTGGAAGGCTTGCTAAATTACTACTTATCAACTGTGAGCATAATGACAGTTCCTGCCCACTTGTCGTATCAGGCATGCTACATCACCCTTGTTACTTAATGACAGTTCCTGCCCACTTGCCTTTTCTTTCCAATGCCGACATGGTCACAAGTGTTTGTATGACTCTACTTTGTTACAACCTTTCTATGTTTTAACTACTATGGAGTGCTATTGATCATAGTGTTTTGGAAAACAAGAATATACTGCTTACAACTGATAAACTTCTTAGCGACAATATTTTACAACATTGTGTGATGTGTTATATCTGACCAATAAGTTTTCTATTCTTCCTTTAGTTGCTCGTCAAACTTATATTTACTTTTGCTGATGAATGACGCTAACTCCCACTTTTAATGGTCTTATTTCTTTTTTTAGGATACAATACAAACAACATATGTCGTAAGTGATAACATCAAATAGTCCTGAATATTAAGTGTCAATTTCCCCCGTTAATGCTGGTTATTTATATCATTTATATGGATTTACGCTTGTTTTCCATTGTTTTACACTTTCAGGTAAATTGCGAGCATTGGAGCTAAAGAGACGCGGAAATGGAAACGTTACTAAGGATTTATCACGTTATGCTTATTTTGAAGAGGTTACGGTATAACTCGTTCTCACATTACGTGTATTTATTGGCCACGGATTCGGCTCATCAAGAGGTTGCGAACTCTCGCCTTCCAAAGATTACGACGTAACTCCATTAGGTCAAAAGATGTTCCATTTCTGGCGTACCTAGCGTATCGCATCACTTACGACGTAACGGGCTTATTGAAGACTACGGTAAAACCACTTAGGTTGCCGTAACTAGCGATCTAGTGCATTACGGAGAAATAGAAGGTTACGGCGTAACTCATCTTTTAGTTGTAGTAACCGCACTTATTATAAATACCGAATTCCGCATTTCTAATCATCCCATTCCACACACAATACTCTCGAGCGTGGGAAAAGCTCAAGGAAGGTCTAGGGAAGCATACGGTGTTTCCAGGAGAATCACACCATTACGATAAGCTTTAGCGTTTATTATTTCTTTTACCTTCTGTTCATGTATTTCGTACCTTTGAATATTGAATTGATGTGCATGATTAATATGGCGGCTAAGCACCCTTTGGTGCTAGCCTAGTTATGATTCCTTAATTGTTTTGTTTGCGTTTACCTTTACTTCCGTACAATTATTTCTAAGTGTATGCATGCATAGTTCTTTGGTAGTCACTGGTTGGTAGTTTTGAATGGCGGTAGATGCCAATTGCCTAGGAGATATGACCAATGACCCTAGGTGGCCGGGTGAGGCGGGAAGGGTAAGATATGACCAATTGACGACCTACTTGTCGCGATTTGACCAATTGATCACCTATCGTTTGGATGAACTTAAGAATTGGGGGTGTAGTGTCTAAGTTCCTAACCGCCGGGCACTCACTATTTAGAATCTAGCATGTAGCGGTACTTAATGACTTCGGCTTAGGGACCAGGGAACAACAGGACTTATGACGGTCTTGCTGATTTCTCCTGTGGTGGCATCTTTCTGATAGGTTAGGTAATTGACCAAATGTTATCCTCTCGAATTTGACCCCACCTGAAGTAATTGGAAGTAGGTAGACGTAGACATAACTAGTTAGGAGGATTAACTAGGTTAGCACCACTATTCCTCTATTGATTACCTTTCTACCATTTAATTGCTTTTATATTCTGCATTAGTAGTTTAATTAATTAAAACCCTATCAAACCATTTATATTCAGTGACAATTAGACTTAGTAATTATCCGACACACATAGCTCTTGGGACGACCTCGGCTTTACCATTTACTACACTACACACGAATCGGCTTGCGCGTTATTGCATTAGGGTAGACCATAGGTATAGCGAGACACTATAAATATTAAGACACGGTTGATAAAACATGCATCAAGTTTTTGGCATACTGCCGGGGAGCTATATTAGGATTAATATTAAGTCTTTCATTTCATATTTAAACTTTTCTCACCATCATATTTCAAGTTTTCAGGTACCATGGAAGTGGTTAACATCGATGACCTCACTCTTGAGGAATACTTGGCGTTGACTAGAGTGATCAGGGGGGTCTCGTAAGACCGGAATCGGGCGGATGTTCGTTTGAGATTTAAGACCAATTTATGAGGGAGTTTAACCCTTTTTCAGCGAGGGGCGAAGGCGATATGAGCACGTTGAAAATTTCCTACACATCGCAAGCCTTTTCAACATTCCAGGCGTGTCTCATGATCTTTGTTATGCTCGGGTCTTCCTTATGACTCTTGGAGCAACCAAAAATGGATCTAAAGATACCCGCCGGCGTTAATACTTGGGTGCTACTTAAGAAACACTTTATCCAAAAATATTGCCCACCATCTAAGATTTCTAATCAACTCTTGGAGATCCACAATTTCAAACAAGAAGGCGGCGAAACTCGTATCAAGCTTGGACGGATACAGCGATCTTCTCTATAAGTGTCCTACCAATGATCTTAATAACCGCAAGAAGGTCAATATTTTCTACAAAGGAATAAATGTAACTCTGAGACAGATCTTTGGATTATCAAGGACCTATCCTGAATATGACTCCTACTACGGCAATTGAAGCCATTCAAAAATGGCGGACCATTCTCAAAGCTGCACGACGGTGGAAGTAAAAGAAACCAAGGTGGAAGTTTAAGCGAATTGCGGCAATAATGCTAGTAAAATTGAAAGCCTCGGTCGAGATATCTTTGAAAGTCGGAAACCGTTCATGCCAAGTGGGGTTTGAAAGCGTGGAGGACATCTTCGAAAAAATTGTCCTCATATGGACTAAGAGGATATCGAAGAAGCTAAGTATGGAGAAAATCGACCATTTTACGGTGACAATCGAAATGGGTATCATGGTAATTACAACCGTGGGCCTTATGGAGAAAGCCCGTCTTGAAGAAACAATTAATAAATTTCGGAAATTCAGCCCAAAACAAAAGGAGCAAGATGAATGTTTGGGAATTCGGAAAACACCTTGATAGAAACATTTCCAAACACGACTCCACTCTTGAAAACCTTGAATCCATGGTGATAAAGCTCAGCGAAAAATTAAGAAGGAATAACGATAAACTGGAAGGATCTAGACCAGCTATGGAATGTAAGGTACTTTTTCCGGATGGTAACTTCGAAGGTTCGGGAGCGTTGATACGAGTTTAGGGGCGATTTAGTCCAGCAGATCTGAGTTACGCGTAACATACCTAATGAGTTACTGCAGTAACCTCGTGTTTGAAACGGCGACAACGGAGTTGTGATGAATCTTGAGGAATACGACAATAATGAATTACGCCGTAACTAAGAATCTCGATTCACGGCGTGGCGAAGATACATGGGGAAAAATTCCTCGACTTGGATGGATCGAGAAAAACTCGAGGAACTCTCCCGATGATGAAGAAGAGCCACTTATCACTCACGGTGTACTCGTAAGCCATTAGCGATGAAGAAACCACAAGGGCATGGCCTACATGCAACCCTTTCCACGAGTATTGCAATGGAGGAGACAATGAAAGAATGGAAGAATGGACATGCCCTCATGAGCGTGAAAGACATGGGATACAATTCGGTAATTTGGCCTTTAAAGATTGGTACACAATTCAATTTGGGAATGCCAAGATCAATCCAAATCTTTTTATGAAGCTAAAAGTTGATTCGGAAGCACATTGAAAGGACGAGACTAATAATGATATACTCGCATCGGAAGAGCATTTAAATGAAACCGACAACATAGAACTACGCAGCAATCATTGGTGCGAAAAGTAAAATCCCATGGGGAAATTTTTTGGGCATCATACAACCCGTATGACGATATGTGTGATGGTGGAAGCAACTCTGGAAGATTAGGAAAAGATGAATTCTTTTGGTCCTCAACCAATGACAAGGAGGAAGCGAGTTTACCTTGGATAGACAACCTGGGGTTTGATAGTTGGGTAAAAATTAAGTATGGGCATGTGGACGCATTAACAAAAGATAAGATTTGGAAGGAATACATGGATCAAGAAATTTCTAACACAAAAGTAGCGAAAATCTGAGTAAAATAACAATTGCACGCGGACATAGGTGGTGAGTAATGATAAAGAAGAATGCAAAGCGGCGCTTCTAATGGAGAATTTGCTCGATGAAGAATGGTTCAAGGTACTGCGATTCGATGGCGATGATATCGAGAGGATGCTAGATTACCTTGAGTTGCAAGGAAATGAAGAGTTCATCCAGATGGCCAGCGAGCTTACGAGCAAAGAAGGTGCAAGCTCCTGTGGATACCCTACAAAAACCACCCCTATTATAGTAGAAAAATACGAATTCACTTATACCTAGGTCCGGAGGAGAAATTCGTAAAGTCCGAAGATCGAAACCATTGAATACCTCGAGGCCTCCTAATGTTGCATGGATGAAGCACAATTTGATGAAGGATATTGAAGAAGTGGGGCAAGCTCAAAGACCCCCATAGGAGCCAGCGGCTCGAGTCTAACTTAAAGACTTCGTTAATAAAGAAAAGTGCTCTTCGAGAACAACGAATTATCCATTTCTTTTGTTTTTATTTCCTTCTTTGGGTTTTGTGTTTTCTAACCATTTTGGGGAGACAATGAAGTAATTACTGCTGAGTTGCGATTCGAGGAGCGACGGTGCAGTAACTCATCTTGGTGATTAAGTAACCAACATTATTGCAGAATTCTTGACACATTACCAATTACAATACCATCTGTGGTTGCAAGTAACTATTCGCCTTTCATACCGAGTTTTGCAATTCTACGCTCTCTTATTGGAGTTACGTAACTCTCCTCTGCTTTAATTCTTTCATTTTAACACACAGTAACCTTGTATTAGTTTTTAAATGAACTTTGTGGGTGTGTTCCTGTAAACCCTCACGAGACTTCACTCGTCCACTTGGGACACCAAGTGGTTTAAAACGCTTGTTGCATTCGCTAAATGCAACCGTGATTCTTACGAAAGTGAGTTAGGTTTATTTTTCATTTTAGAATTATGCTTGTCGGTATTGTGATTTCAAGGATTGAAGTTTGCTCATGACGCTTTAACGAGAGGCGCGATCCTCGTGGGCCTTCTTTCTTTTGGAGCAAATTCGGGGAAGTTCTCGCTCTAATTCTACCTTTCTCTTCACCTTTATTTTAATGCCTAGTACAAAAGGAACTTTGTACAATTCAAGTGGGGGCGGAGTAGAATTATCTCTTGAACATTATTTAAGCTCATTTTTCTAGTTTATTTTGAAAATTTATGCCATTTTTTATATTTTGACATGTTTTTCCGAACCTAACTAGATTAGACCTTAGCCGAGCACATACAACCCTTGATATTACATGGTGAGATTAACCTTATCCGTTTCCTATATTTTACCCAAATCCACCAAAATTGATATGTGGGTAGCTTGTAAACTTTAGAACTTGGCCTTTCATCATTTCGAGACCATAGACGAGGTATGTTGAGTTAGCTCGATGTATTTGGACTTTTAGGTTTTAGAAGGCGATATATAGGATTATCACCCAAATGACCTACCATTGTGAGTCTATCGATTAGTCACCTCGACTCCCCCATGTGAAACCCTTTTGTTGCACTCCCCTTTAGTGCAAGATACCCTAGATACACCCTTCTGAGCCATTCCTTTCATTTTGTCACCCTAATATATTGTTTAGCTACACCCTTACCTTAGCCTACACCCAGTCTTTATTTGTAATTGGGAAGTCATCATTTTCCTAAGTTCAAGGTTCAAGTGGAAAGGTTTGGAAATCACGCTTTCATCGACAACAATTATGAGGATCATTGAAGACCCCGATTCCCATTGTTCATCTCAAGTGGGGGATGTTATGTTATCGATTATGATTCGAAAAATCGAATATATATATATATATATATATATATATATATATATATATATATATATATATATATATATATATATATATATATAGTTGATTAGATATGATTTTGTGCGATGTTATAAGCACTTTAGTATGAGCTTTATTGATTTAGTATCGAGGAGGCCACCTCGGTCACATTTGAAGATTGGAGTTGGAGTAATACCAAGCGAAGAAGAAAGGTAGTGTGCCCATCACGACGTCCTCTAATGACACATCAACCTTGCATTTCATGATCCGGTCTCTAGACTTCTAAGCTTGAACTTTGGGCGGACGGTAAGTGGTGATGACTTAGTTATAGATATAGACTACCGCTTGTTTTTATTTTACCCCAATTATATATCCCATGTCTTATCCTACCCTTTAGTCATGAGCTGTCTAGGTGATCAAATGAGCAATCTTTGGTTTCTTGGCCATGGATTTGGTCATGTATCATTGATTTTGTCCACTTTGCCGTGACATGTTAGTAATGTGAGTCACCCTTAACCTTTGTCGTGTCTACCCATATTGCATTCGAGAATTGTTTAGCCCTTAACTCCAGTGGTGGAGATTTGTGTAACCGCCAAGCTTTTGATAGAATACATGCTATGATACGTGCGATTAAGTGATCTCCCCAAAATTGACACTTAGAATAGTTGAGAGATTTGAGTGTTTGTTCCCTTTTCGCGAGATGTTCGGCTTTGTTTTATTCTAGCATAAGGGATTTGTAAACTCATATTTTCCAGGCTTTGGAAGACATCTTTTTAGGAATCTATCTAATAAGGTCTACTTGAGGGCAAGTAGAGTTCAAGTGGGGGATATTTGATAACATCAAATAGTCCTGAATATTAAGTTAATGTCAATTTCCCCTGATTATGCTCGTTATTTATATCATTTATATGGATTTACGCTTGTTTTCCATTGTTTTACACTTTCGGGTAAATTGCGAGCATTGGAGCTAAAGAGACGCGGAAATGGAAACGTTACTAAGGATTATCACAGTATGCTTATTTTGAAGAGGTTACAGTAACTTCGTCTCTCACATCGGCAAGTAACTATGCGTGACCACGAAGTCCAACTCATCAGGGTTGGTAACTCCTTCCAAAGATTACGGTAACTCCATTAGGTCAAAAGAGGTTCCACGCTTGATACTTACGCCAGAACTCTTGCATCACTTATGGTAAACAAGTTTATTGAAGACTACGGGTAACCACTTATAAGGTTACGCCAAGTAACTAGCAGTCTAGTGAATTTACGGAGAAATAGAAGGTTAGTAACTCATCTTTTGGTTACTGCGTAACCCCACTGCCTATAAATACCCCAATTCCATCATTTCTAATCATCCCATTCTACACACAATACTCGAGCGTGGGAAAAAGCTCAAGGAAGGTCTAGGGAAGCATGGTTTGTTTCAAGGGAAGTCACTTACGATAAGCTTTAGAGTTTATTATTTCTTTTACTTTCAATTCATGTATTTCGTACCTTTGAATATTGAATTGATGTGCATGATTAATATGGGCGGCTAAGCACCCTTTGGTGCTAGCCTAGTTATGATTCCTTAATTGTTTTGTTTGCGTTTACCTTTACTTCCGTACAATTATTTCTAAGTGTATGCATGCATAGTTCTTTGGTAGTCACCTGGTTCGTAGTTTTGAATGGTGGTTGAGGCCAATTGCCTAGGAGATATGACCAACTGACCCTAGGTGAGCGATGAGCGGGAAGGGTAAGATTAGACCAACTGACGACCCTTTCTACTTGTGCGATTTGACCAACTGATCACCTATCGCTTGGATGAACTTAAGAATTGGGGGTGTAGTGTCTAAGTTTCTAACGGCCGGGCACTCACTATTTAGAATCTAGCATGTAGCGGTACTTAATGACTCTGCTTAGGGGACCAGGAACAACAAGACTTATGACGGTGCGCCTGATTTCTCATGTGGTGGCATCTTTGCTGATAGGTTAGGGCGAATTGACCAAATGTTGTCCTCTCGAATTTGACCCCACCTGAAGTAATTGAAAGTAGGTAGACGTAGACATAACTAGTTAGGAGGATTAACTAGGTTAGCACCACTATTCCTCTATTGATTACCTTTATACCATTTAATTGCTTTTATATTCTGCATTAGTAGTTTAATTAATTAAAACCCTATCAAACCATTTATATTCTGTGACAATTAGACTTAGTAATTATCCGACACACATAGCTTTTGGGACAACCTCGGCTTTACCAATTACTACACTACACACGACCGGGTACACTGCCCGTTAGTGCATTAGGGTAGACCATAGATATAGCGAGACACTATAAATATTAAGACCTGGTCAGTAAAACCTATATCAGTAAGCTAAGCCAATGGTTATACATAGGTGGTGTTAAAGCTTTTGCTTATGGATCCTTGGGATCCAACCGTGCACTCTTCCACGAGGTCTGAATAATACTAGGTTTTTTTGTAACTTATATTTTAACATTATATTATTCTTGAGATACAGTTTTTTCATTTTTTTTCTGCAGCCATATGCCGATGAGCCTGGGAATACTGGCCTCCAAGTTACAGATATGGAAAGTCTATCTAATATGACAGCCCAATCTGACAAATTTGGCCTCCAGGTATAACTTCATTTTTTTTAAATCCTCATATGTTTGTTTCTAGCTATATACATAATGACTTACTAGTTGACAATAATGTTTTCATTATGTTTCTATTCATGTTATTGGGGACAAGGCCAATGACTTGATCTTGGATATGTACCATTCAGTTGCTTCAACAAATGGAAAGAGGGATCGTAGGTTTCGGGTATATTTCATTTGTTATCGTTATCTATGTATGGTTTATAGATGTTTCATAAATTAATAATCCCTTATTTGTAGATTGAACATGCTCAACATTTAGCCCCCGGAAGTGCAGCCAAGTTCGGTGAACTAGGCATTGTTGCTTCAGTTCAGGTAATTGAATGGTTAATTACTGTTCAATGTTTTATGCCCTCCATTTTACAATAACAATCTTTCTGCTAAATTAAAAAATATGCGCTGTATTTACAACATATATATATAGAAAGATATTCTTACATACTATATGGAATAGAAACATTTTAATGGAAGTTTTTTCTGATATGTGATGTCAATCTTTACTCACACCTCTTGATCACACTTATCCTAACCACTACAGTAGGGGAAAGCAGAATGGTGCCACAAAGAATAAGCAACAAAAAGCTAAACAAGCTCATGGTTGACTTTGAAAGTGAGGGTTTGATTCTTAGCGAATGAATTGGACATCAAATATGGAAATATTCTAGATTATATCAGATTAGATGATTTGATCAGAAGGATAAACAAATAGAAGGTGCATTGTATGTGCATATGATATGTTAGAGTTTTAGCCGATATCAGATAGGTTGTAGTATGTTGATTGTATCTCTGATTGGGATTGTCCAATTCAGTAGTATGTTTATGTGATTGTAATATATTTGGTATTAATATATAATCAATTTCCCAGGTTTTGTTGAAATCTATTTTTGTAGTTGTCTACTTGATAATATTGCATACTAGTTCATTCTTTCATTCCATGTTGCTATTAATTTTAGAGAGAGAAGCAGAAATTTAGATAGAAAAGCAGGAAAAAGAGATAAAGGGAGGGTGGTGGTGGTAGTGATGGTATAACTTTATTGATTAAATACACCGTTAGTCCCTAAGGTTGTACCAGTCTTACCACCAAAATAATTAACCAAAACAATGAAATGACCATTTTACCCTCATGTGCAAGGCACATGGGGAAAATAACAGACGTTGACTAACGGAAAATGGGTCAAATGACTGATTTAGATTATAAAAACCTTGTTTTGGACTCCCCACGATGAAAAAGACAAGTTTTGTCCCAACGTGATGCAAAGGTACAAGATTAGGGACCAACTGTGTATTTTACTCTATTTTTTTTATAGTTTTCTGACTTTATTAATAGAATAAGACGGTATTATAAAAAATTTATACTCTCTTCTTTTTTTGTTTTTTAGTAGTTTTGACTTATCAAACTCTATATTTTTTGTTCTGTAAAATCTATTTCGCAGTTTAAAAAATTAAAAAATTAAAGGATGTATACTTTCGAAGAGTGATATGTATAGATGTTAGTTTTTCTTGAATGAATGTTTAAGTTCAAAAAGAAAAGAAGAAAAAGGTAAAATTAAAAGAACGAGAAATCACTAGTTAGTTTGCTTTTTTCATTCTCGGTGTTCATGAGAGTATGAGTATGAATACACCTCAACTAAATGGATACGAGTTAATATAACTATGTAAGTTGTACATACACGATATATTGTTATAGCTTGTCTTCTTATAAGAAGATAAACCAACATATATTATTCAACCAATGTATGCGATGTAACTCAATCGTGAATTACGAGCCTTAACTTAAACGAAATCGAAAACAGATATGGTATAATCTTAACTGCATATAATGGAAAAATAAACTTTTTTTGAAAGTGAAAACTGAAAATGGAAGGCGGGAAAATCGGAAAGTATTGAATCATTAAAATTTGAAAGTTTATTTTAGTTGGTTAAAAAAAACTTAAGTGCATTTGTTCTAGTTAATCCTTTTCCCTTTTAAAACATGGTCAAACATTTTAAATAGGAAACTTATGAAACCTTTTAAAACCTGTGATTGTGATTGGCCTCCCATCACGCGTTAACCCATTACATCCACACACTATCACACATGATGGTGGTATTCTGGCGTTGGATTGGTGGTGCAAACCACCAAACATGGTGTAACTAATTTTTTTTGTTTGTGAGTGGGGTATATGTGTATTTAAGTAGGGTATTTTTATTTGTTTGATTTGGTGTTCACCACAACGACTGTTTGGCTGTTGGTTTGGTGAAGTAGATGTCGAGGTAACGTCGTAGCGGTACTGAATATGATGACCATTACACCCTGCTTAAGATGCATCCCACGACTACCTTACTAATAGTCATAATTAATAAATGACAGCGTGTTATGGATAATTACAGTAGTATGGATATCCATAATCCTTATAAGATATTGATTCCAAGTATTAGAGTTAGAAAATGAAACATATATCTTGAAGACTCTAACATGTAAGAGCATTTCAAGTAGTAACGCTGCAACGGCGTTAAGGTGCAAATTTTGGGGCGTTAGTAGGCGTTAACCGATGGGAGGGAGGGAGTATAACGGCGTTATATGGTCCAAGTTATGCCCATAACGGTAAGTAAGTGTAAAAAATCATTTCACCCCCTAAACTTGGGATGTTATTGATGTGGCTGTTTTTTGGGATGTTAAAGTGAAATGTTAAAGTTTAACTTGAGATGTTATTGATGTGAGTGTTTTTTGGGGATGTTAAAGTGAAATGTTAAAGCTGATGTGGCGCTGACGTGGACGGTGTTAAAGGATAACTCATGTTATTGATGGGAATGCTCTAACTATAACTTATTACTAGTAGGGTATCCGCATAATACATCGGTGAGTTTTCTGTGGCTATATTTTGCGGCGAACAAATGTTATTTGGTTACATGTTTTTTCTAAAAATACTTTTACGAATGAATGAATTGGTGTGTGCTATTACAATGTTTTAAATTTGTGCTGTTACAATAGTGTATATTTAATTTCCAGAAAGATAGCTGAATTTAAAGTTATATATTGACTTAATAGCAAAATTAATACAATTAATAGCAAAATTAATACGGTTTTTATAATATGACTTATCTATACTACTTATAAAGCATTTATCACCCTCTCTCCTAAATTTTTTTACGATGTCGTTAATGTGTTTTTTAAGCATTACAATTTTTAACGCATAATGTACACAATACATAGCTTTTACTAATTTATCTTCCACAACATTTTAATGCTTTATTTATTATTTCTTTTTGAATTAGTTAGTTTTAATGCAAAAATGCACATATAAATGAATATGATTTTAAAATGCATGCAAAACTACAAAGTTTCAAAACTATTATTATATCGTAAGAGTGTTTCGAGAACCAATCTAAATAGTTTTGAATGATTTTAAATAAAATTAACCACAAAAGTAAAAAACGGTTTTTTGTAAAAGTCGGGACAATTGTTTTAAGACAAATGATGCAAATGTGCAAAATGCTAAGTGCTAAGTGCTAATTCAATGATTAATATATTAATATATTAATTATTATACTTTTCATGAATAACTCAAAATGATTGCTTAAACATGTAAGTTTTCTTTACGTTATAAGCAATTTTTTATTTATATCTTCTATCTATGTAGGACAAGTGTTATAAACAATATTAATGATTCAAACATTTTCATAAATATATACTTTACAAGATGTATACATTATAAGCACTCTTTTATTTATATCTTTTATCTATATGGGACAAGTGTAATACACATTATTAATGATACAAACATGTTAAAAAATATATTTTATTTACTTATTACGAGGTGTTGATTATTACATACATATTTCATAAAAAAAATGTTTCTACTTACTTGTGACTACGGACCACTATCAACTAATTTGACCATAACCCCATAACATTATTGACTACCGCAACGCAAAATCACGCCACTTTCAAGTTTTTATATGAATTAGTTTGATATTATCCATCATTTTTTTTAAAGTTACTCAAACTTATTATGTTTTCGCTATTGGTAAAGTTATTGTAAGAGAAAACATAAAATTGAAAACATTTTTTGCCGAAAATTTTATTACTTGATACCTCGTCGTCACAACGCGCGTGTACCCTACTATAAAATTCTAAAGAGTTGAAATATGCGACACGGAACTTTTGGTATCCGTAAATTTATCGTCACATAAAACGTTTCAGATTATAAAGCATGGTTCATTGAAATTTTTTATTTGAGGGTACCCACTGCCGTATCGCGCGGGTACCCTGCTAGTTTTAAAATGTGAAACTTATTTTGTTAATAAATATGTAGGATTATTTTTTTAAGATTTTTTTATAGCAAGTTTTAAATACATTATAAAATATTATAGATGTGATGAATCAAATACAATTATTTCTTTTCTCTATCTAGTTGTTCTTTGATTTATTGTTTCACAATCACATGTTAAACATTTTATAAAAAGTAATATCACAATAATTTTCTAAAGAGCGAGCAAATGGGCAATTAGATTAGATCTTATCTGAAAATAAATAATGGTAGACATTATTTTATTGGTTATCATTTACTCCATATATTAAAAATAAAAAAATTATATATTTAACGTATTGTTTCATGCTTGGCCCCGCTTCTTTCTGTTTGTGTTTCAGCTTTAATTCGGTCCCATGCAACTATTTTATTCCACCACGTGTGATCAATGGCTATCACGTGTTTTTAATAAAATAACAGTATAGATTTTTGCTATAACTCAAAATTTTTGAGAATATTTGTAAGTTAGAGTTTCGTTCATTCTAGATCAAACTTTTTTTTTAAGGTCACTTTATATTTTTTTCATTTAATGGCTGAGATTATTTTTGGGTAAACATCCGGTAAATGTATTACTTCAAAAAACAGTTAAATACATTAAATGTGAGTGAATATGACATTTCAGCCCGTTACATAGACAATAAAACATACGTAACAAGATAAACTACTCTTATAAAAGGATAAAACTACTAGACACTAGTTTACATTTGACCAAGACACCAAACATAAACTATCTTCTAATTCAACCACGAAGCTTAATATCCACCATATCACAAAACGACAATTATTCTTTAGTTAAACCTTCAAGATCATAGGTATTATAGATGTCATAATCTTCGTCCCCATATAGACTTGCATCATATGCTCTACTAGCCATAAAATGAGCAGTCACATCGAAAACTTCATCAACTTCACTATCACTTTCTTCCACGACCTTCTCCACATCCTTGATAGTATTACAAGTATTTCCAACGATTGAAGTATCCACACTCTCGAAAATCTTGTCATTGTCCTTTAACGCTTCAAAAGAATTCTTAAGAGTAACCAGGTTTATATCATCCGAGTTCTCAGGTCAATTATTATTAGAACTCGAGGTCATATTAGTTGTGTCTTTCTTTGAAGTCGTAGCCCCATTTTTCCTTTCACTACCATTCTTCTTTGACGTTCCAGTCCCATTTGGTTTAGAAATTGGACAATACTCAAATGTCTTAGTTTTAAAACTCTTAGATTTAGCATGTTGCTTACCTTTAGTATTGCGGTTTTGTACCACTTGAAACCCATTATTTTGGCCGACAACATTCTTCGTATGACTTGGTACACTTTGTTTACTTAAATCAGCATCTAAAGCCGCACCAGAGTTAGAAACCACACATTTATGGCATGTAATATCATTGTGACCAAACATCAAACAACTATCATACCTTGACGGTTTTCACTCATATTCAACTTTAGTATGCAAATAAGAACCCAAACCCTCCACAAAAAGAATAGTAATTATCGTAGAATCTTTGAGAGGACGATTAGCCCTTATACCAATCAATGCACGCGCAAAATCCAAACGACCCCAAGAGTCCATACACATAGTACTCGTATAAGAATCAAGCATGATCGAAGTACCCAATATAGTGGCAATGGCACTCAACCCATCCTCAGTAAACGCCGTAGCCGGAATATCATGCAATTTTACTCAAACCGGGACAAATATCAGTTCTTCTTATAAAAAATTAAAAAAAAAAGGGGGGGGGTTGCGGTTTGCTTTTTTTAGGGGTGAGGAGGGGTGCGTATAACTTGCCCCATTTTTTTTAATTAAACTAGCAGGGTATCCGCGCGATGCAGCGACGGGTACTATGTGACTAAATTTTTCGGTAAAAAAAATGTTATTTTGTTTTGGACTGTTGGATTTCAGAGTTATGTTTAGGAAGCTTAATTAGATTGTAAATTGTGATTAAATAGTTGTATATTTTGGTGAAGGCTGTTTTTAACAGTGTATTAATTGTATGTGTTGAATACTATTTTTTTAGTTTTATTTGTGCTTTAAATACTTGTAAATTATGATTCTTCACTTGTATTTGCTTAAAAATCCATTTTTAGTTTATTCATGTGTGGAAGCTTAATTATATTGTATTTTGTGGTTAAAAAGTTGTATTTTTGGATGAAATGGTGTTTTTAATAGTGTATTAATTGTATTATATGAGTAGTGTGTTTTTAGCTTTATGTGCTTTAGATACTTGTAAATAATGCTTATAGAGTAGTATTTGTTTAAAATCTATTTATGGTTGTCTTAAAATAATAAATAGGAAGGAAATGTTTTCGTCCATTATAAGTAGTATAGATAATAATATGTTTTATCACTATTCTCGATCTTAATTTATGGAACCAACTGATATTCAACAATACTATGTGTTTTCTTTCTCTTATTATTTTTAGGGGGAATTTCATATATCCCCACATACATACTTATATTTACATATATCCCCAAATACAAGTTTTTTATGCGAAGCCTGTTAAAGCACTGTTTGGGGAAATATGTAAATATGGGTGTGTATGTGAGAATGTATGTAAATGCCCCTTATTTTTATCACATCTTTTCCAAATCAATAAAGCAAACGCCCCCTTAATTCAAATATTGCTTTCTCTATTTGTAGAAAGTCATGCTAACAACCTAATTCATTTAAGTACGATTTATACAAATGCAATTTTCACACTTGTTTTGTGCGTAACTTAAACTCATAATTCTTTAGTTGAGTTATTATTACGAGTACCGTCTACACTGGTAATTTTTTTTTGACCGTCTACACTGGTAATTCATTTTCACCATTTCAGGAAGTTATTATTTGTCATGTATAATACTAGAAACATCGAATCGGTAAGATATTTTGACATTTTGTCAGAAAAAAGATGTAAATTATGTTGACATTCTATGTAAGATAATCCTATATAAAGGTAAGAACCTGTCACATGATACACAACTCAAATGGTAAGAAATTTTTACAGACATATCAGTTGGTATATCTTTATTACATATATATTAAAAAAAAAAAAAAAAAAAGAGTTTTAATATATATGCTTACCTAAAGTTACACATATTCTTTTATTTCATAACAAGTGTAATCACTTATTTTTTTTAATTTTCATCATTTTTCACCAACCATTTTTTCAAATACACCAACCAATTCTTCAGGTCTAAATTTAGGTTCATATTTTAGATATACAAATCATTTTTAAAAAAAATAGTCAAACTTTAGTGTTGCTTAAAAACATAAAAAATAAATAATTTTGTTTGGCTAAAATACACTTAATTATAAGATAAAAGATCATTTAGGGACACAATTTTATTTATATACCAAGGGACCAATCCCCACATTTCATTCATTTTGATCTAATGGCTTAGATTAAACCTGATGTTTACACTGCAAGGGTATTTTAGTCAATATAAAAAGCATTTTTTATCTTTCTTTCAATTAAACGTTATTTTAATTTCACACACACAAAGTGTGTGTTTCCCTCTTTTCTCTCGTTTTTTCATCTTCTTCATCACGTAACCCTAATTCGTTTGCAATTAAACGATTCTTTTATGGATTCGATTCCAAATTCTTCAGTTTCTTCTGATCGTTCTTCTTCTTCTCAAGAGATTGGTGCTACTGAGCTTTCTACAACTGACTCTACAACTGAATCTGCACCTGAAAACGTCATTTTTTCTATAACTGAATCTGCAATTGAAGATATTTTTGTTAGTGATGATGTTTCTGCTAAGCATACGGAGGAGATTGTAGCTTATGAACACGATGATGAATCTGCAGCTATTAAGAGTAAGATGTGTTTAATTTTTGTTTTTCATTGTGTTTATAGTTTGAATAACAGTTTTAAGCTATGAATAAGCTATTTAGTTAGGTTTATATTGAATTAAGCAGTTTTAATCTAGTTTTAGATTGAATTAAGCAGTTTTAAGTTAGTTTCAAGCTGTGAATAAGCTATTAGTTAGCTTTAGATTGAACTAAACTGTTAGTTTAGTGTTACGTGATGAAGAATATGGATAAGGTGTTAATCATTTTAAATCTCGGAATAAGCGATTAGTTACGTTTAGATTCAAATTAAGCTGTTAATTAGTTTTTGATGAATTAAGCATATTAAGCTTTGAATAAGCTATTAGTTTATGCTTTGATTGAATTAAGTAGTTTAAGCTTTTGAATAAGCTATTAGTTATGTTTTATAAGCACTTTTTATTTTTGTTAATATTATGCATCACATTTGATATCATATGTGATATCACATATGATATATCACATGTGATATCACATTTGGTATCACATATGATATCACATGTGATATATATCTGTTACATACATGACATGTGTTATATCATATGTGATCATAAGAACTTGTGTTTGTTATTTCATTTTTACTTGATCAATGTTTTTATTTTGTGCTTTTTATTTTTTCAGAAGTGAATGCTTTGAAAACTCCTGAATCATTTTCTACTCACTCTAATTTTGATACTCCTGGTGGAACGGTTTATTATATTTCTAAAGTTCCTGTGGACGTTTTACTAGCTAAGGGCAATGTTTTTAATTCAGTTGATGAGTGCATTAGTGCGTATATGAAATATGCTCCAAAAGCAGGGTTTGTGGTTAGGAAATCATGTCAGAAAAGGTTGAGGAGCGGTATTGTTAAGCAAAAGTATCTAGTGTGTAATAGGGAAGGTTGTCCTAAGGGAATTCATGTAGACACATTAGATTTAGAGAATAGCGACAAGCAGAAGAGAAGTTCGAACCTGCATATCACAGGTTGCAAAGCACGTGTTATGTTTGAGTTGATTCCTGGTTCTACAAAGTATAAGTTGACTGTTTTTGATAGTATACATAACCATGAGCTTGAATGTAAAGAATATAATCATTTGTCAAAGACCGAAAGGCAGTTAACATATATCGAAAGCAGTTGTTTATTGTTAAAGCTGCGAGCGTGAATATAGGTGCAACGAGAGCTCATCACTTGTTGACTGGTCTGAAGGGATCGTATTTTCTTGTTCATGGTACAACTGTTAACTTTAAGAACTTTTTTAGGAGTGTGAATTGTTATATAGGTGATAGTGATGCGCAGATGCTTATAGCTAAGATGGAAAATAGACGAAGCATGTTCCGATTTTTCGTTTGATTACTTGGTTGAGAATGCTCGAGCTTTCCGCAATTTTCTGATGAAGTTTCCAAGTACAATTACAAAGAGTTTTGTGACGTTGTCTCTTTTGATGCTACGTCAGGGACAAATAAGTAAGTGTTTGAGTGATATATATCATATTTTATTGTATTACTTGTATTTTGTCTTTGTATTTGTTTTTTTTAAATATTTTTGTTTTTGTTTTTCAGGTACAAAATGATGTTTGTTCCTTTTACAACAATTGATAATCATAGGAAGTGTGTTACGGTTCTGCAGGCTTCTGTGAAGAATGAAACCGCAAAATCTTATATTTGGTTGCTCAAAGCATTTATAAAAGCTTTTGGTAAAGCTCCTAGTATCGTTGTCAACTGATCGGACGGCTATGAGAAAAGCGATTGAACAAGAATTTGCTAGATCGAAACACAGATTGTGTATGTGGCATAATACACAAAAGCTTCCTGGAAAGGTATATTATGTGCTTTCTTGTATTTTCTTTTGTTATATCATATGTGATACTTTATGTGCTTTCTTGTATTTTATTTGCTTTCTTGTAGTTTCTAATGATTTATCATATGTGATATTTCATACTTTTTGTCATTTGGTAAATCATTTGTTAAATCATATGTGATATTTGTTTGCAGATATGCTCAAAAATTTATGATCACACTGACTTTAAAAGGCAATTCAATCAAATTGTGTGGAATATGTATATTGGTCCTGATGAGTTTGATTATCAATAGGGAAAGTTATTAGATGAGTTTAATTTGCATAATCATAAGTGGTTAACAAAGATGTTTCGCATACCTTTATGTTGGATTCCTGCTTTTTTTGTGGACTCCCCTTTGTGTGGTTTGATGAGGACAACTTCTAGGTCTGAGAGTGAGAATTCCTTTTTCTCTCATTTTACTAATTCCGGTTCGACTCTCATGAATTTTATGAATTGTTTTGAGACGGCAATGAAAAAACAGAGGCATATACAAGAGAGGTTAGATCATAAGTCGATTGATTCTGTTCCTACACTTAGAACGTATCTTAAGATTGAACGTCATGCTTCAAAGTTTTATACTCGTCCCCTTTTCGAATTGGTTCAAGCCGAAATATTTGCAGGGACATGGTTTTGCCAAATAGATACCAAAAGTTTGGTTGAAGGATATGAGGTGTCTGTTATTAAAGAGAAAAAGTTTGTTGATGAATTAATGGAGAAGAAGAAAGCTAAGAAAAAAGAGAAATCTAAGAAAAAAGGTGATGATAATGATAAAAATGAAGAAGAAGAGGAGCCGATTAACTTGTTTCACAAAGAAGATGGACTGTATAAGGTTTGTTAGTTTCTTAACCAATTTTTTTGATGGTCTTTTAAAGCTTTTTTTAGTGTTAATTTTTATACTTTTATAATTTTGATAGATCATATGTGATATATCATATGATAGATCATATGTGATATATCATATATGATATATCAAATGATATATCACATATGATCTATCATATATGATTTTTGACTATGTATTGTTTTTTTTGCATAGAGGTTTTGTGAAACATTGAAGATGGATCAGTTGTTTGTTCCTGTCAGCTATTTGTTAGAGTTGGAATATTGTGTAGACACATTTTTTGTGTCTTTAAGAATGTGAATGTTGAAATGATTCCAAATCAATACATCTTGAGGCGTTGGACAAAGAACTTGATACCTGCTGGTTTGAGAAACAAAAGGAACAGGTATGGTGAGAGGAATGAGATTGTTGAGAATTATGCAAACCAGGCTACTTCTATTGTTGATCAGTGTGTGCATATGTTGAGTAAAGACGAGACAAGGTTATCTGTTTTTATTGAGAAGTTGAAGTTGCTAAAGTTAGATGTCGGAGCTGATTGCCCAAATCCTCCATCAAAGGACAAGCTTGATAATCTTGAAGAGCTTGTCGGAGTGCCAAAGCCTCCTGTAGTTGCTGTTAAGAATCCGTCTGGCTGTAAGCCCAAAGGACGTGAAAAGTCGCGTATAAAAGGTGGAAAAGAGCAAGTTATTTATGAGAGTTCAATTAATAGGAATTCATGTTCAATATGTGGAGCTAAAGATGGCCACAACAAGAGGACCTGTCCAAATAAGTATAGAGTAGAAGATGATTTGGTTCAATCTCAAGCTACATCATAAATCTTTTTACTGTTTTTGTTTTTTAGTATGTTTCTTTTTTAAGAATTCTGATTGAAGTACTTTGAATCTTCTTTGATTGTTTACAGATTTTTTTTATGAAATGGATTTTGATTTTTTTGGTGTTAAGTGATTCATCTTTTCTTGTGTGGTTACTTTTATGAGAATTATCACATTTGATTTATCTTGTTTGTTTTTCCTGTTATATATCATATTTGATATACATACAAAATCACATTTGATTTTTTACTGTTATATTTTGTTTTCAAAAATCATATGTGATACTACCATTAGCACATTTGTTAATCAGATCTCACATCATATGTTTTCAAATTGTATTTTGTACATATCCAACTATCATAGTTTTGATTTTTTATAGTTTTTCTCTTTTTATCCTATGTGTTATAAAACGCGGAGTCGGTTAGCAACATCATTTTATCGAATATATCAGTTTTGTGTAGTAAAACTTGTACAACAGCACATATAATCCAAAATCACATCCGCAGATGTGCCGCCATACTCATTAGATAACCATTTCAAGAAGAAGTGTAATACTAGTTATGATATTGTAGCATACGACATAACATTCTGACATTGTACCATACGACATAACATATTGTTCTAACCATTCTAAATGGCATACGATATCCCAAATTTAACTAAGCAGAAGTAAGTTTCTAACTGCATCACCATTGTCACTCCACCTTTACCCCAAAAAGAGTGACTTTTTTCTTCCCATCTATTCGTCAGATCCTACCATCTATCAACTGTCTACTAGTAACTTTTACCTTCAAATTGCACTGGCAACACGGGTTGCATCTTGTTCTTTCTTCTTCTTGTCTATCTGCTCCTTTATTTATCTTTGTTTCATTGCTTTGTCTGTATGCTCCTTTGCAAACGCATGTGCTTCCTCGCTGATTCGTTCTCGGTGATTGTTAATTTCACGCGTTAATATTTTGGTTGCATACTTTAATCTCAGCTTGATTATTGCCATTTCTTGGCCTTCTTCTTCAGTTGGAAAGTTCAACTCCCAGTTCTTTGCCGTTTCACCATTGTACATCTCCATGTGCATCACAACAAAAACTCCGCAATCAATCACATTTGCTTTTGTTGTCATTTGACCTTCATGACTGCTGTCTTGTTTTTGTTTATCTGCTTTGCTTTTGGATGGTTGAATGATTCCAAATACTATGAAAACACTTTTTTCTGCACAAACAAAAGATTCAATTTACTTACTAGTGTTTTATCATATCTGATATTTCAAACAAAAGATTCAATTTATTTGCTAGTGTTTTATCATATATGATATTTTACTACCATATTTTAGTTTGTAATATTAAAGACAATTATATCATATATGATATTTCTTGTCATATTATAGTTTGAGTTACTTACCAAAAAATCGCATTCTTTCTTGTATTTGGTATCATATGTCTGCCCAGAGTTGGAGTTGTCAATGATCACTGAAGTTCCTTTGGCTAGATTGAATACAACGACATAGAAGTGTTCATGAGCGATTACTGGGAAGAATGCCTGTACAAATTGAAAGAAAATTTTATTTATTTTAATTCAAATAAAAGTTGAATCTCTTTCTTCATAATAAGTGAAATAAGTTGTTACCATTTCTACATGTTGCAATGACATGTCATTTGGGTTTTCTTGAAACTCGCTTGTCATGCTTTCAATGAAAGCTTTATATTGCTTAGCCTCATCTTTCTTCGGTAACTCTACCATTTGGCTTGTCTGTTGTCAAAAATCAACAATATCATATAATTGTTAACAAACATATTAGTAATTAGTTTCTAAATTTTTATCTACTTACCAACATTCCTGTGTGAAAGTAATACTTCATCTTGTTTCCACTATTGTTCACCATTTCTTCGTAGTTCAAAAGAGAAGCAAAGCTGTCAATAACACTAGCTTCCACCTTCAATTTTGGTGCCAGTGTTTGCATGTTGTCCCTTATGGTAGGGGCTCCCTTCACGCTTGGTTTAAAGACAAAGTCACTACACAAAATTTAAATCATATACATTTTATTATCACAATATTATTATTTTTTGTATGATTTTAAATAAGAAATAGCAGACTTACACTGGATTTCCTTCCATTGAAAATAAGCGCTTCAAGTTATCATCATGATCCGCTTCGGTGGTGTTTGGATTGCGTTTTTCGTTCATATATGGTGATATCGAAAACGTGGACTTTTTTGACTCTTTTTGGCGATGTTCTTCTTCTTGTTTTGATTCTATTTCAGTCCTCGATGATCGTTGTCTCTCACCCTTTTTTCTGTCTTTTCTTCCGGTTTTGATGCTGTTTCAGTCTCAACAACAGCTTCTGTTGCCATTGGGCTTATACCAAGACTGAAAGATGGTGGCTTCATTGATTTTCTTATCTTTCCTCTTGTCATTTTGTCAGATGGTGGCGTTATTGATTTTATTATTTTTCCTCTTGTCATTTTCTCTTTTGACCCTTGAATTTCTTTTGGATCACTCATCTTTGTTGTCCCATGAATCTCTTTTGGATCACTCATCATCTTTGTTGTCCCATCAATCTCTTTTTTATCACTCTTCTCTGTTGTCCCATGAAGCTTTTGATAATCTTGTTCTGCTTGACTCACGAGATTATCAAAGTTTTCTGGATTCCAAAATTAATCTGGAGTTGCTACTCTCATCTTATAACCCAGTGTTATCTCCACACTTGGAGTTCCTACTTCCTTTGGAACTTCAATCGGTTTTTCCTTCTCACTGACCTTCGCTACTGGAACTTCAGTTTATTTTTCCTTCTCACTCACCTTCGCTACTGGAACTTCAGTTTGTTTTTCCTTCACACTCACCTTCACTACTGGAACTTCTCTTTCTTACTCCGTTTCTGTTTCTTTCTCAGGTTGTTTTTGCGTTTCATTTGGAGTTGCTTCTTTTTTTCCAACTTCGTTTTCCTTCTCAGTTTTGTTTTCCATATCATCTTTCTGAATTTCATCTTTGCTCTCACCCTCCTTTTCAACTACATTCTCTCTTTCATTCTCCTGTTCACTTTCGCTCTCACTTTCATTATCTTTTTCAACTATATTATCTTCTTCATTTGTTTTTTCTTGTTCCTCATCCTCACTATCACTATCATCATCCTCTTCCATCGAACTACTTTCTAAATTGAAATCTATCTTGTTGAAAAATCTCTTGTATTTCTTGCACAAGTGCAACATCACTTTGTCTCCGCTGAACTTCTGCAATCCCTCTCTTATCGTCTCAACCAACTCTATCTTTTCTTTTGAAATTATTTCAAATTCTCATCAATCTTTTCATAAAACTCCTGTAAAGGAAGTATTTCAGGTTAGTTTTTTAATGTATATGCAAAATCATATTTGATTTTCAAAAATATCATATTAGTGTAATATCATATATGATATGTAATATCACATGTGATATTAGTGTAATATCACATGTGATATTAGTGTAATATCACATATGATATTACATATCATATATGATTTAACACTAATATCAAATGTGATATTCACTTAGTGTTTTATTGATGTGTCTCGCGACTACTAGTTTTAAATTTATAACAAGGATTACCGAATTAAGCTAAGAACACACGGGCAAGTATGACCCTTTTGTATGTAGTTAGTTTTGGTTGGTAAGCCGAGGTCGTTCACTAGGATTTGAGTGTTTTCAATTGTGAAAAATCTATGTAATAGCAAGTAACACGAAAGTGGTAAATGGTTGTCACGTCCCAAAATACCATATAAGCAACAAGTAACACGAAAAATGATGATTAAGCAAATTCAATAAGTTTAAAAATACACTTGCTTAAACTAGTTTCTTATCCCTGATTAGTATGATTGTGTTAACCTCTTCTTAACATTTTGGTTATGATAATTAGTTGGTGTACTAATCTATTGTTCTTACAAGTTAAACCTTCGTCAAGATTTTAGTTTATAAAAACAAGCATTAAGTTTAACCAATCAATTCAAGATCAATTCAGGTTTCATAAGTTTACTTTCATAAACTTAAACACAAAAACATCCGTTTGTCTTATCAAATTTTCTTAAGAAATGGTCAATACAAAAGGTAACCGATTATAGACAAAAGGTTACAACTGATTGTAAACAACTAATCTTACGACCTTTTAGATGTTTCCAATCAATCCAACTTGATAATCAAAAATCATTCTTATTACAACCACACTTTAGTTTCTTTGATTAACCAAGAATAATGGGTAAAAACAATCATCCATAGGCAAAATGATTATAACTAGTTGAATAACAATAAGTTCTTTCGACCTCTACGATTACTATCAACTAGTCAAACTTGATTAACAAATGCCACTATGAAACTTAAGCACAATTGGATCTTAGAATCAACTTGAAATTGAATTAAAACATGTTAACACAATCATAAACTAATCATACGATAATCAACATCATTTAAGCAAGTGCATAAAGAAACTAGCCACTCATAGCAAACATAAACATAAACTCAGAACTTTGAATATTAGAAAATATGATTAAGAATCTTACAATGATTGAAATGAGATTACAAATGATGAAGTAATGATGCCTCAAGTATTGGTGATGACTTCTTGATGTTTTGACCTTCAAATGATGACTTCTTGGACCTCCAAAGTTTCCTAGAACTTTATGGACGACTTTTAGGCTTTGAGAGAGAGTGGTGGTGGTAGGAGAGGTGTGAGAGGAGTTCTCTCAAGTTGGTATTTAGTTGGATGATGAAAACATACACAAATGAGTCTTATTTATACTACTCTCAAGCCCTAGAGTGTTTAATGCTCAACTTGGCCTCCAAGGAGCTTAGAAGGACCTAGAATACACCAAAGGAAGGACCTAGAATCGTTTGGATGCAATGAGGAAGCTTAATGATGAAGGATTGGCAGAACCAGGCCTCCCAGCCGAATCGGTTGGGCTCCAGCCGTTTCGGCTGGTCTGAAAACTTTGCTCCGACCAAAACGGTTGCAGGCTCCCTACCGATCGGTTGGAGCCTTTTGACAGAAAATGACAAAAACCAAACTTGTTGACCTTCTCTTAGCTTTCCGTGGCCGAGAACGGGGTCAAACGAGTCCATATACAAAAGTTATGGCCAAAATGGTGAAGGTGTGTCTGGAACAACGAGGCTTCCAATATTTCTTCGTTTAAGCTTCTTTTCTTCATTTCTTTCTCGTTTTCCTTCTTGAACTTTTTCTTGAGTCTTTGGAACACTATCTTGATGACTTTATCTTCTCAAATATACTCCACAAGTCTTGCTTTTGTCGGGAATTCTACGTATTTGGAGAAATCTTCGTATTTTACTTCTTTTTCCGTCTTTTTCTCCACTTTCCTGTACTTGGCTACACATGAACTTGCAAACACACTTTTATACGATTAAGCATCAAAAGCATATGATTATAGCCAAATAACACACATAAAAGCACGAATAACGCTACTAAAAACATGTACAATTTTAGCGTTATCATTTATCATATAGATATTTTTGCAAGCACAACTGAATGTTAGCATGCTGAAGGCTTAGTCACTAGCATAGCCTTCGGCTAAAGCCGAAGGCTTAGGCGCAGGCATAGCCTTTGGCTTAGCTTAGGGTTTTGTTTTCTGTTAACTCTTTTAAACATGCTTTTTTATAATAAGTAAAATATATCAGAACATACTTTTTTATAACAACATTTTTATAAACGAATTCAATAAAATTACCTTTCTTTCCACTGGATTTCTGGGAGGCAACGGTTCATAGTATATGTCTGCTCCCTTGTACAAATTCAGGCCGGTTTGCTCCTCTTCAGGATCAAAGTCTCCGTGATGCTCTAACATCCCCAAGCAACCGTCTCTCATTTCCATGTTTATTCTTTTCCTCATTTGGAGTGTTCCAACTTCTGAGGGCTGGGTGTTTACGCATAACTTGGAAGCTCGGGTAGTTTGTTGTGTCCAAGTATAGCAGCTTTTTTATACACAAAAATACAATTAAAATTTTGTTAGATAAATTTTTATATGGGTGAATCATAGTTGATAAGTTTAATGGAAAATAACTTACACATAAGAATGTCAGAGGGCCATAATAGAAGTTGGTCCCCGACTTGACTTTGTCCCAGTTTAGCTTACTGATCTGCAAGCAATCCATTATGTAGCTGCACCAATCGATATCAGAGATATCGTCATCTTCTTTCACGTGCCTTAGGATTGTTGTGGGTACTTTTCCTGCACTCTCCAAAGTGCCCATGGTGCTTGCAAACAAAGTTAAGAAATTCATCTTGAACATGAAATCTGCTTCAGTTGTGCTCGATATCTCGAAGGCTACAGCAGGTGGTGTAATTCTTCCAAGTTGAGCATACTGTTCTTCCCATTCTTTAACGAAATCGCCATCATCAAATCTTTCCTCCAGATTTTCCAGCTTTGTTGTCCCCATCGACACACCTAGCATATCATGAATTTTTTGCCTTGTTACCTTTATTGAACCTTTTTGTAATCTCAATTCCATGCTAGGTGGATGGAATTTATCGATTACATGGTATGCCAATGCAGCTGGAAGTTCAACTATAGGGAAGTTTATGAACCTCTCAAATCCCATCTCTTTCAAGCATTTCTTTCTCTCATTTGATAATCCGATCATCGCTTCATAGAGAGGTTTTGGTGATGACCTTGTTGAACATGTTGGGTAATTTTTTGTTTTTGTTTTCTCCATTTTCACCTTAACCTGTTGAAGCTTCTTTTTATCTTCCTGATCTTCAACCTCCTTCTCAACCACTATTTCCTTCTTTCTCTTTTTAGTTTCTTTTACAACCAATTGTTGATCATTCTCTTCATCAAGTTCCTCTTCAGTCTCTTCCACTTCAGTCTCTTCTACCGTCTCAGCATCCTCATTATCACTTTTATCAGCATCTTTTTCCTCTTCAATTCTTCTAGCATCACCTCTAGTAAATCTTTTCCGAGTACTTTGTGTTTCTGATGCTTTTCTTTTCTGTGGACGTTTCGTTTGTTTCTTTGCTAAAGTGTCTGTTTCTTCTTGATTTTTAGTTTGTTTCTTATCTGCTTCAATCTTCCTTTGCTTTTCTTGCTCTGCTCTTCTCTTCTTAGCGTTTCTCTGTATTTCATTCAATCTTTGAGCAACTGTTTTTGTTTTTTGTGCAAAACAAATTTATATTATATTATTTGTGATTTAGTAATTGAAATATTCTCAATACATAACGTGTTTCTTTAATAACATGATATGTACTTTTAGCAGGGCTTTTCACTTCACCAGTTGTTTTTAGTAGCAACAATTTAGAGATTAGATGCCCTACATCATTTTCTCCATCGTCATTTTCTTTATCACCTACATCATCAACAATGAACAATTACTTAATATCCTGACAGTTTTACTCAAAGGATTAGGTGCAGGCATATATTTTTTTACAAAGTTAGAGGCTATGCCTGTATATTCCCAAAATTCTTTATAATATCATATTTGATATGTAACATAATTTTTTTTAGCTACTGAATAATTGTTCATTTTTGTCAAAGTCTTAGCCACAGGCATAGCCGCCGAAGGCTATGCCTGTGGCTAAGCCTTTGCTTATCTGCACCCTAGTCAATTGACAAAGTTGAATACATGTTTATTATATCATATGTGATATTTAACATAAATTTTTTGGTAGCTACAAAATATGTTACAAACATGTATTTGTGTTCAGAAATGTTGAAGGCTATACCTATGGCTAAGCAAATGTTAATGATTGAAAGTCTTTGCCAAAGGCTATGCCTGTATCTAAGCCAAATCCTTTGTTTCTAAAGAAAATTTTAAGTTATCACATATTTAAAAGGCTATTTTAAAAGCAAATGTTTATTATATCATATTTGATATAGAATAAAAAACAGATTTAAAAGCTTATTTTAAGTTATCATATATTCCCACAAACCATTTTGTGCATCAGTCACAGCCTATTCCTTTGTCAAATGCTAAAGCATCTTATGCGGCTAAGCAAAAGGTTTGCCCGCATAAGATGCCTTTGGCGAAGCCAAAGGCATTTTCTGTAGCTAAGCCAAAGGTTTAGCCACATAAGATGCTTTAGCATTTGGCAAAGGCATCTTCTGCGGCTAATCCTTTTACTTAGCTGCAGCCAAAGCGAAAGGCACCTTCCGCGGCTGAGCCAAAGGTTTTGCCGCATAAGATGCCTTTGGCGAAGCCAAACGTACCTTCCGCGGCTGAGCCAAAGGTTTAGCCGCAGAAGATGCCTTTGGCGATTCCAAAGGCATCTTCTGCGGCTAAACCTTTTACTTAGCTGCAACGAATGCTTTTGTTGAAGCTTTTTTGCATTCGTCAAAGTCGAAGGCGTCTTTCGGCTTAGCCGCATAAGACGCCTTCGATAAATACTTCTAATCTCGCAAACCAAGCTTTTAAACTGTTAAAACCTAACTCCTAATCATAACAAAAAATCTATAAACTGTTAAAACCTAACTTTTATTTGCACATTTCTTCATCATAATCGCTATAAACAGTTCAAAACATCATATAATCATAAATAACAGTTGTAGATATTGAAATAGTTGTTTAGAGTGTAAGATTATACCTGAAACCGGTTTTTTGGCCCGTTTTTTGACCGGTTTTTTGGCCCGTTTTTTGACCGGTTTTTTATCCTTTTTTTTGCTCGTAGTTCCTTTTTTTCTTAGTTCTTTTAGCGTTATAGTTACAACGTCGGTATCTTCCATCTTCTCCGGTGATGTTGATAGGTTTTGATGAATTTTCCGGTGTGTGTTTTGATCGGTGTAATAGTGTGAGCAGTATGTGTTTTTAGTGTGTTTTAGGTAGGTTCATTGAATGTGTGAAATGAGAGTGATAGCGCGTTTTTGTGAGTGTTGTGATTTGACGTTTATACCCCTCCGCTTTATTTTAGTGTATAGTGTGTTTTAATCTCAGCAATTGATTAAATTTGAATCAATGGTTGTGATGTGTCCCTTGGTATGTGAAGATTATTTGGTATGCAAAATAACCTCACTTTAATTATAAAAGTCAATACTTAATAATTATTTAAATAATTAATTACAATTTAATGAGCAATTTTTCTTCCCTTTCACTTAGACCCATACATCCAAAAAAAAAAAAAAAAAAATACAAAAAATTAAATTAATGCTACTATACGCTTTCGCCTTTATGCGCGATTAATTATCTGCTTTATTATTAAACTACAAAGATTTGCATAATTATACGTCCTTAGTTCGATTTTTAATAGAAGTTAATATAAAAAGTAAGGCCCAAACAATATAGTTGAGTAGTAAACTATAAATTAGTACAGATGGCCAGACAAGTTGAGCCTAGGCTGGGCTCATTTTACGCATGCCACTCTTAGAAATTGGGCTACATATTAATCTTGATTTAGTATTTTAGTTCATGTTCATCTTAAATCATGAGCACTTAATCAACTAATCAAGAATGCACAATAAGATGTATAGGTGCACAAAATCTAAGAAGTATATTAATTGTTTGAATTAGAAAATGTTGAGTAATCATATAGTCTTTAAACAATAACTTGTACGTAGTAATAAACACTAATAACTTACGGCGCGTATGAGTCTATTTTAGTTGAGAAAGTACTTAAGGCGAATTTAGATGCATTTTGCAAGTTTTCTAACTACACCCCGAGGTCAATCAATATTCAAAATACATATGACGAGTTTCTTGCAGATCATTTTAAAAACTAGAACAGAGTATTTGATAGCGAAACATCAAATACATATGACGAGTTCATTTTGAAAACATCAAGTAAATGTTTTGCTGTCACAATTTAAGCTCCCAAGTCCAAACAATTAACACAAAATTTATGTTAGAGGGTGATTGGATTACCTAGTTTTTGCATTCATCTGCTTATGAGATTTTGAAACCATAATAAGCCTTTCTTTTTTTATAGCTTAATTATGGGTTTATCACTATGTTTTATTTACGTGCATAATGATAAGCTCATTAGCCGGAAAAACTGATCTTATTGTTTTTTCAAATCCCAATAAGCCAATAAGCTAAGAAAGTAAGCTAAACCAAGAACCCCTTTATTGAAGACCAATTTTATTGTAATGCATGTTGTGATAAGAAATACTGTTATATTACAGCTTAGAATAGAGTTCTTACGGTTCTAAAAAGTAATCCAACTATCACAACAAAAAATAAATAAATAATAATAATAATAATAATAATAATAATAATAATAATAATAATAATAATAACAATAATAAAAAAATTGAAAATAAAAAATCCCAAATATAAATAATCAAACAAACTCCACTAGTTATGCTTAGGATAATCTAAATGTAGGTTATGTTTTATAGGAGCTTTAGCTTTTAAAATAAGTCAGCTTATAAAATAAGCTTTATTTGTCACACAGGCTATGGAGGCTATGGCTTATAAAATAAGCCATAATCCTTAATAAGCCCAAGCCTATAAAAAAAGTTTATAGTTAGTCAAATTACTTAAATAACCTTCAAAATATAATGGATTATCACGTAAAAGCTGAAAATATATGTGAATTTAATTTGATTTATTTTTATGCGATTTTACATTACTAAATTTCAGCTCCAATTAATTCGCCAAACAGCTTTATAAAAATATAAAATTTAGCTTTCGGCTTATAATATAAGCCCAGCCCCAGCATCATCCCATTGCACCAAACATACCCATAAAGATTTAGCTTATCTTCCACTCTGATTAAATATTAAAAGAAAAATGATAAATAGGCTTAACTAAAGAGGCCTAAAAAGTGATCTAACACATAAATGACTTGTACAATCCTGTACAAGTCATTTATGCGTTAAGTCACTTTTTAAGCCTCTTTAGTTAGGCCCATGTATCATAGCTCATATTAAAATGATCATTAAGACATAAAAAAAATACTTTGTGATACTCCTTAATTGTACTTTTCAAGTTTTCATTCACGAGCGTGCAATCTTTTTCAGAATAATAAGAAGTAAAACAATGAAATCACGTGATGGTAATGCCATTGGCTTAGGCTCTCACTACTTTCTACTCATAATTAAGAGTAAAAGCCGTAAAATAACAACATACTTTCTTTAATTTGCCGAGTTGAAACACTTACTTTTTTATTACTTTACTTCACCAACGTACTTTCAATTTTGATCTGACTTCACCCATATGACTAAAATAAACTTGCATCGTTAATCCTTTATACTAACGGCCGTTAGCAAATAACTTAAAATTTGGTTTTCTTACGTTTTCGTCAGTTTTTACACCTTTTCGTCCGATTTTACACGTTTTCGTCCGTTTTTGCACGAATGAAAACCGTTTTTACACGTTTTCTTCGTTTTTGAATGTTTCGGCTGTTTTTATAAGTTTTACTCCGTTTTTGCACATTTTCATCCGTTTATACACATTTTCGTCTGTTTTTGCACGTTTTAGTCTGTTTTAACACGTTTTCATCTGTTTTTACGCGTTTTCGTCCGTTTTTGCAGGTTTTCATGCTTTTTTACATGTTCTTGCACCTATAAAAACCGTTTTTACCCGTGTTCGTCCATGTTTTTGTTTGTTTTTGCACGTTTTCGTCCGTTTTTGCAAGTTTTAGTCCGTTTTTGCATATTTCGTCTGTTTTTGTACGTTTTCGTCTGTTCAGCACGTTTTCGTCTGTTTTTGCACGCTTTCGTCCGTTTTTGCACATTTCGTCCATTTTTGCACATTTTCGTCTATTTTATACGTTTCCGTCCGTTTTTGCACGTTCAATTGTGCACGTATAAAAACCGTTTTTACACGTTTTCGTTTGGTTTTACATGTATAAAAACCGTTTTCGTTCGTTTTTACACGTTTTCGTTTGCTTTTACATGTATGGAAACCCTTTTAACAAATTTTCGTTCGTTTTTACACGTATAAAAGCCGTTTTTACGCGTATAAAAATGGATGAAAACGTGTAAAAACGGTTTTTATGCGTGTAAAAACAAAAAAAAAAATTGAAAAAATGGACGAAAACGTACAAATACGGACTAAAACGTGTAAAAACGGACAAAAACGTTTAAAACATATTAAAACGTGCGAAAATGAAAAAAAACATGAAAAACAGATGAAAACGTGCAAAAAAACGAACGGAAACGTGTAAAAACGGACGAAAACATGTAAATACGGGCGAAAACATGCAAAAACGGACGAAATCGTGCAAAAACGGACGAAAATGTGTAAAAACCGACGAAAACGTAAGAAAACCAAATTTTAAGTTATTTGCTAACGACCGTTAGTATAAAGGACTAACGATACAAGTTTATTTTAGTCATATGGGTGAAGTCAGATCAAAATTGAAAGTACGTTGGTGAAGTAATGCAATAAAAAAATAAGTGTTTCAACTCGGCAAATTAGAGAAAGTAGGCTGTTATTTTATGGCTTTTACCCCATAATTAACCTTAAATTCTTTAATCTTCCAATTTTCTATCTTTATATATCATATCATATCATATCATATCTTGTTACCCATCTTTTATATAATAAAGGAATTACATCATTTCAGAGTGATTTTGTCAATTCATTCTTAGGCAAAAGTTCAATATAGATCTCAAATTTACCATAGATCCAACCAACCAATAATAGCCATTCATTTTTTTTATTAAAATAAACTTTCACTATTTTTTTAAAAATTAAATATCTCGCAAACCGTTAATTGTTACGCGATAAAAATCATACCATCGCGACGAGAATTAAATTATCTTTCAATAGATATGCACTACTATATATTTTTAACAATTTTTTTTTCAAAATTTCGACCCAGAAAAATCATATATGATTTGTGAAAATCATATATGATTCGATTTTTACAAATCATATATGATTTTTGAAAATCATATATGATTTGTAAAAATCATATATGATTTGTGAAAATCATATATGATTCGATTTTTAAAAATCATATATGATTTTTCTGGGCGGAATTTTTGAAAAAAAATGTTTGTCGAAAATATAGAAAAGTGCATATTGATAGAAAGATAATTTAATTATCGTCGCGATGGTGTATTTTTTATAGTTTGAATATTTACCGTTTGCAAGATATGTTGTTTTTAAAAAAAAAGTGAAAAATGATTTTTTATTAACTTTGATAAAAAATGAATTGCTAAGATTGATTTATTGGATATATGGTAAATATGAAATCTATGTTGATCTCAACTCTTCATTCTTATTAAGAAAACAATTGGGCCAATAGGAGAGCTCGATTTCACCACGTAAGCAAAATCGTGTGATGTGATTGGTTAATAAAAATCAAAATTAAATTGCTTTTGGTCAAACTTTAATAAATTTGGTGAAAAAATTTAGTTGATAAAAAAAACACATAAAAATATATGTGTCAAATTTGTGAAAACAAAAACTTAAAAAAAGAGGAAGTAATTAATAAAACTTTAGTGGTTGAATTTTTAAAAATTATATGGAGTTAAGTGTAATATTATAAGACTTCATGTTTTTTAATAACTTTAGATTATAAACAAATACCTCATTATACTTTATACCTTTTATACTTTATATCTTAAAAAATACAATGTATATGTTGTTTTAAAATAACAACATATAAATTTGCATAAGATTATAAGTATCAATTTTTTTCACTATATACGTTAAATAAGTACTCATTTATTTCATTTTTTAAAGTTTAACCTATGTGGACAAGAGTTTACATTTTAAATATGACTAAATTACTGAAAACGAGAATATAATTATCAAATTGTAAGCACGGGTTAAATTAATATAAACATAAATATATGCGATTGTACTTATAACAATGACTCCTGTAATTATTATTTATTTATATAAGGATATCTAGAAAAACATTTTTAAAAAACTTTAAGGAGTATACTTTAACTTTATCAACGCTCATTATGTGCTATTAAACTTGCATCATGTGTACAACATAATATCAGTAGTGAAATTTAAATAACAATATCAACGTCTTTGTCAGCTAAATAACATTAAATCTTAAGTTACCTAACAAAAAATTTTACAAAAATTTTACCAAATTCTAATGGATATTAATGCATAATGAAAAACTCGTGTATACGTATTAGTTGTACTTATATCACAATTTTCATGGGCAAATTCTTATATGTGTAAATACTAAACTAAAATATTAAAATAAATTTGATTTATGTGTAAACTTCGTGCGTGCATGAAACTTATAACTATATAATTATATGCAATTACCTTTAAAGACACAATATTCAGTATTAATACAGAATAATTTTTTTTGTCAAAACCCCGTACATGCACGGGTATTATAACTAGTATCATATCTTATTATTGCAAAAGGTTTTAACTATATATAAGCCCCTTACTCCACTTTTTAACACCCTCACCTCCTTGGCTCATTGCATTCGACAATATAGCAAAGTTTTTATTAGCATTCGTTTCGTATTGTTTGACAGTTTAATATTTTTAACTTGTTAAACTTTATATTTTATGTTTCGTACTTTTAGTTTCACAATTTTATAACGAAAACATTACTAGAATTTTTTTTAAAGAATACAAAAAAATTGAAAAAACAAAGGGGGAGGGTTGCCATTGGCATTTTTGGGAGGGCATGGATAACTTATCCTTATATGTAATAGTAACATACTTTTTATCATATTTTTTTTGGGTTATTTGGATTTTCGATTCGACATTGCGAGTCGACTAATCTCAGGGTAAATACCTTTTTGGATAGCCCGGAGTCAGCGCATGTGAACTTCTGTGGCCACAAGGGGATTATTTTTCTCCCATTGGATTCGAACCCTTTACATCCTTTTTAGAAAGTTGGTATTCTTATCGTTGGATCACCGCTTGTGGTTAAATTCAATTATATGTACGAAAGTTATAAATTCTATTCCGCTATCATATTTATCACTGACACGCCAACACCTTTAAATCTATTGATGAGATGCAATTTGATAGTAATTTTTAGGGTCATTTACGCCATTATTTAGTGCATTTTATGTATTTTATCTCTATTATGGCTTAAACTTCTATGTATTTGTTTTTTAGGTCTTGGACTATGCATTTGCTGGAAATGTACAAGTTTTGGGCTCATTTGAACCAAGTTTGAAAGAAAAAGACAAAAGTTTCAAGTTGTGACTGACATCCCTGACGCCGTCACCAAAAGTGCTCAAGAAAGCGAAATTTTGATATTTTTCGTAATCGACCAATGTGTAGAGCGGGGTTCGTGACGCGGTCACAAGCACAAGTGACGTCGTGACACCGTCAGAGTCAGCCGATGGAAAAAACTCTAAATTGATGACGGTGAAGTGACGCCGTCACAACCTGTTTTTATATTTGTTTTTTTTTTTACATAATTCGTGTGGAACTTTTGGGAGACAAACCCAAACCAATTTTCAAGAGGTTTTTAGTGCTTTTATTCATAATAACTCAAGTGTATCATTAAGATAAGATATTACACTAATCATTCAATTATGTTTATCATTACTTGCTTAATTATGTTTATTTCTTATTCTTCGTATGCTATGCTAGGCCAAATCTCTTTGTGTTTACTTAAGATTGCATGAAATCTATTATTATTTAGTTGTTCTTTACCAAATTCTTGTTAGCGTTTGTGATTATCTTTTGCTTGCGATTGATTAGACCTTCAATATTAATAACGTGCGATAATTGTTTATAGTCTGACTAAGAATCACATAAAACTTGGAATTTGCCTAGATTGTTAGCATAGTTGAGTTGCCTAGGGTTCTTTAATCAAGTTTGTGTGTAACACATAGCCACCGTAGTGCGGTGTTGGATTGCGAGACATTAACAGACTAGATAACTACCACATGATATCTAGTTATAGGAGTTGGACCAAGGCATGAGGCTAGTTATTATAAGCGTAGGAGATGGACCAAGGCACCACACTAATCTAGACATATCCTCCATAATCGCCAATCAAGGTATGACAGATTCAGTAAAGACAACTAGGTAATAATAGAAAGTATTGCACCATAAGTAAATACGTTTTCCAATTATATAAGTTTTCACCAATTTACTTTTATTGTCATTTAATTTTCTTGTCTTTAGGATAATATTAGTTTAAAATCCAAATATCTAAAACACTCATATTTACTTGCTTTCTAAAATATACAAAATACCAAAAAGAATGTCCTTTTACCAAAAAAAAAAAGAAAAAAAAAAAGAAAAAAAAAAGTTTCTCCTTTTAGTCCCTTAGATCATTTCGTCATACTTTATCAGCCTACATCATCACTCCTTTAGAGAATGATCAATCACCCGGTCTTGCATATACTACACTACAACAGTTAGATACAGTGCTTAAAGAGGCCAGCTTGCTTCGCGATTCCCCAACCCCTTGATTGCCCCAAGTGGACTACAGGAAATAATGCTAAAAGAGTAAAAGCCAAACCAAACCCTCTTTACTTAAATTGAAAATTGTTGGAGATCATAATATTATGATCTTTCTAAAATGTATTGTGGGGAAAAAGTAGAGCATATGTTTTAATATATCTTCCACTTTCTTGGTAACTTCGATTTTATTATCAAAACATGAACCTTTTACCTGGACTTTAAAGTACATTTCCAACCAAGTGCATATAAAACATGTCTTACTTTTCATAGTATAATGAAAGCAATGTTGATAATCTTTTTAGTCTTTTGTGGTCCGGAAACGTTAGAGATCGAATTATTTTGCAACACTTTACAAGTCGTTTGTGGTCGAACAGGACAATAAAGAATTATTCATGTTGCTTTTCTTAGTCCTTTTGTGGTCCGAGGTGATGCTGGAGAATCTTTACGAGGCTAAACATGATGGGATAAATTATTGATTTTGTGTCATGAAAAAATGAAGCAAGTAATTTAGTAGAAAAAGAGAAGATTAATTATTCTTTACTTAGCTATGAAAGACTTTTCATATGGGACCATATTCAATAATAAAGTGGTTATCTCAAATCGTACATGCGTATCACTAAAATACTTGATGACAGTTGCATAGACACGAGCGGTGTGGGATTGTGGTTGCCATAAAGCTCCCGGTCCTGATGGTTTTTCGTTTTTATTCTCAAGTTGGGTATTCATGAGTTTGTGTCCACGTTTTCTGAATCATGAAAGATGCCTATGAGATCCAACTCGACCATTATTACTCTACTTCCGAAGGTCAGTAATCCAATTCATATCAAAGTTTTCGTCATATTTCACTTATTGGTATTCATTACAAGATCATTGCTAAAATTCTAGCAAATAGGTTATCTAAAGTTATTGGCAAAATTGTTAGTCGTTAATAATCCGCTTTCATATCGGGTCGCCAAATTCTAGATGGTCCGATTATGTTGAATGAGGTGATTGATTAGTATAAAAAGCGGAAGAGAAAGTTGTTGCCCTTTTAAGTAGTTTTCGAAATTAGCCTTTAATTGCGTAAGCCGAAAATACCTAGATTTCGTGTTAAATAACCTTGGATTTGGGTTAAAGTGGCTGATAACATCAAATTAGCCTGATATTTTATATATCAAATTTCCGTGTTTATGGCCTCATTTGCATTAATATGGTGCTTAATTCGTTCACATTCGTTTATATTTGCATTTCAGGATAAACGAGGCGTTGGAGCGGAAAAGATGTGAGAAAAGGCCAAGAAACATATTCTGAAGACAAGTTACGGCGTATGTGGTATTTTTGACTACGCCGTAACTCACATTACAAGGGCCTGAGTATTCTGTGTGAAGAATACGACGTAACTCATTAATAATGTTACGGCGTAAATAGGATGCTTTGAAGGATACGGCGTAACCAACTCTTATGGTTACGTAGTAATTATTTTTGTGAAGGTTACGACGTAACATGGTAATTTAGTTACGCCGTAGAGATAAATACGGAGTGGATAAGTGTAAGCGGATGAAGTATTATAGCGTAACTCGGATAATTAGTTACGCCGTAATTTATTACTTGGGCGCAAAGTTTCGAGGTCCAGGGATTAAAAGTGACAAGTTGGTACTAAGTTTATTTATTATAAGGACTTGTTATAAAAGTAATAAGAGCGATGAGGGGCTAAACGCGTACACAAGAGTAATGTAACATAGTTACGGCGTAATTAGATTGAAGTTACGGCATAACTTTAGTTACGACGTAACTAATGAATTTAATTACGGCGTAGTTATTCGAGATCCAGATTTCTTTGCGTCGTCATTAGTTACGGCGTAATTTGCCCTTAAGGTTACGTCGTAACCATGTCGCGGCCTATAAAAACAGCCCTAAATCTGCATTTTTCAGCATCTCTCTTCACCCCTATCCTAGGGGTCGATTAGGGTACCACTCCAGGGCAATTTCCAGCAGTCCAAAGCCATTTTCCAAGGAAGAATTCACCTGCAATCATCATCATTATTAGCTTTTCATCAAGTAATTTGTATCAAACATTATGTTTAATTCTATTCATGTTTTATTCATTATTGTTGGATTAATTTACTATATGTTTGGCTAAGCACTTCTGGTGCAAGCCTAGTTATGATTCCTTAATTGTTTTGTTTATGTTTATATTTCTTTCGTATAATTGTTTCTAGTGTATGCATGCATAGTTTGTTGGTAGCTACCCTTGTTTCGGTTGTTTTGAATGGCGGTAGTGGCTAGTTACTTAGGAGGTATGACCAACTGACCCTAAGTAGGTAGACTGAGTTAGAAGGGTAAGAATTGACCTACTGAAGACCCTTCTTCGCTTGTGCGATTTGACCAACTGATCACATACCTTTTGGATGAACTTAAGAAGTTAGGGATAAGTGTTTAAGATGCTTGCGCCCGGGCATTCATTGTTATGAATCTTGCATGTAGCGGTACTTAATGACTTGGCTTAGGGGACTAAAAACAACTGGACTTTCAACGGGTCACCTGCGATCTCTAGTGGAAACCTTTGCTGATAGGTTAGGACGAACCGACCAAATGCTTGTCCTAGCGACTTTTACCCCCACTTGAAGTAATTGGAAGTAATTAAACGCAAACTTAACTTGATAGGATGAGTAACTAGGTTAGCACACTTCTCATCTATTGATCACAACCCTCGCCTTTATTTGCTTTATTTATTTTATTGTCTATAGTAGTTAATTAGTTATTTCAACCTCAAAACCAATTAAAATCTGTGACACATAGACTTAGTTAAAATTCGCACACATAGCTCTTGGGACAACCTCGGTTTTACCGAATACTACACTACACACGACCTGGTACACTGCCTGTTAGTGCATTAGGGTAGACCATAGGTATAACGAGACAATATAAATATTAAAACCTGGTCAGTAAAACCTGCATCAATTTTTGGCGCCGCTGCCGGGGAGCTATTTAGGATTTTAATTTAAGTTTTTCTTTTATAGTTTTATTTTCTTTTATTTTATTTTTGTTTTTAGTTTTCTTTTTCTCATCTTTTCTGTTTTTGTTTGTTTTTGATATTTCAGGATATGGAAAATTCAGATTTTGACGTGCTCACTATGGAAGAATATATGACTTTGACTCGAGATAACCAAAGATCGGGCATGGTATGTCCCGAATTGAATGATAACATCAGTTTTGAGATCAGCTGCCAGTTCGTGAGAGAATTTAGACAAAAGCTCTTTGCGGGAACTGATGATGATGATGCCCACCTGCATGTGCGAAGAGTATTAGAGATCGCAGATCTTTTCCACACTCCAGGAGTCACTCAAGATGCATTAATGCTTAGAGTGTTTCCAATTACACTTACAGGTGTAGCCAGAAGATGGATAAATAGGCTTCCTGCTGGGTCGATCAATACATGGAATCTTTTGGAGAAAGCATTTATTAGAAGATATTATCCTCTTTCAAAGATTGCCAAGAAGATTGAAGAAATAAGGAGTTTCAAACAGAAGATGGATGAAACACTAGATGAAGCTTGGGAAAGATATAATGACCTTCTTTACAGATGCCCAACGCATGATATCAACAACCATCAGATGATCCTCACCTTCTACAAAGGTTTAAACATCCCTTCCCGCCAAATGCTCGACTCTCAAGGGGATATCCCTATGATGCCACCTGCACAAGCCCTTAGATCAATTCAAAAGATGGCTGACCATTCACGAAATTGGTATGATGGAGCAACCACTTGGGTGACAAATAGTAAAGGCATGGATGACATTGGTGACGTCACCAAGCAACTGGATAAAATTGGATGTGATACGAAGATGGTTAAGAAAAACATTCATGCTATACAAGAGCATTCTCTCCATGAAGAATGCAAAGCATATGAGCAGGTCAGGTACATTGAGTCATTGGAGGAAGCCGTCAATAAATACTCGGATAATTTAAAAAGGATGCACGACTCGAATGATGACATGATTAGGAAATTCAAGGAGGGCGCGAACTTGAATTTAAAAAAGCATGACGTTAAGAGGAAAAGCTTGGAAGCTAAGCTTGAAGAATTAAACTAAAAGGTAATGGAAAGTAAAAAGGTTGGAACTATCAAAGCAACGGTGGGAAAGATGAAAGAAGTCAACAACGAGCCGGTTCCTAGTGATTTACCTTATATCAGACCTTATGCTCCACATATCCCATTTCCAGGACGTTTGAAGGTTGTGAGAAATGAAGAAACAAGCAATGATAAATTGAAGAAGATAGAAGCAAAGAGCTTACAGGGTGATGAAGTAATTCCACAAGCTAACGAGGAATCAACCACAACACAAAATGGTATGGCTTCTAACTCTTCTTTTATTCCTAACAATCTTGCTTGTTTTTCTATACAGGTTGCTGAAATCATGAATGAAATCATGCAACCCATCACATCACCCAATAATGGTTATGTAGCTTCGGCTACTGAACCAATTATAGTTAATCTTGCAAAATAATTAGAAGACAAAATCTTGGACACCTCAGTGATTAACAAGGAGACATACGAGCCGATTAATCAGCTACATCACAAGGTGAACCAATCATCAATGCCAGCAACTAAAACGGGTAAGATATGGAGGGAAATGACATCTCCTTTAAGGTATGATCATAGTTCATCATTTCCCCATCTCATAGCAAATTCACACCCTCATGGTGTTTATTGCTATTTTCACCCACACTTGATTTCAAGTGAGGGGATGAACACCCTTTTACGTAGTAAATAAGGGTGGAGTCAAGCTCATGACTCGGACAAAAAATAAGCGCTTCGTGGGAGGCACCCCATGCCTATCTTTTCTTTTTCATTTTATTAGTATAGTAGGGTTTTGTGTTTTTAACCTTTTTTGCAGGAATCGAAGAAGATTGCATCAGCAACTTAAATGGGGACCTGACATGTCCATCAGTTACGGCGTAACTCATCCCAATGATTACGCCGTAACATATCACAAGTAGCGATTCTCTCCAGAGCATTACCGATTACGGCGTAATCCCATGCTATGGTTACGCTGTAGCTACCCTCCAGTAGCAACTGCCAGGTTTTTTCATAATTACGGCGTAACTCCTTCAATGAGTTACGGCGTAATTATCCTCCAGTTCAAATTTTTTCTATAATAACACAATAACCTTGTATTAGTATTAAATGAACTTTGTGAGTATGTTCCCTGTAAGCACTCACGAGACTACACTCGTCCACTTGGGGCACCAAGTGGTTTAAAAGGCTTGTTGCATATGCTAAATGCAACCATGATTCCTACGAAAGTGAGTTAGGTTTTTCATTTTCTTTTAATACTTGTTGTTTTTCTAGTATGATGCGTTTGGTTATCTTAAGTGAATTCAGGTTATTAAAGTTTGCTCATAAATCTCAAAGCGGGACACGTTTACTCGTGTGTCTTCGATCATGCCGAGTAAATCCAGGGGAGTTTTCTGTTCCAATTCTAACCCTTCTTATCTTTCATTTTTATGCTTAGTATGACCCAAGTGGGGGGAAAGGATTAGACATAGACAACCACTTGATTTTTCTTGCCTTTATTTTTCTAGTTTTTAGTGAAAAATATTTCATCTTCAAAATTTTGACATGAGTTTCATTACTTAACTGGATTAATCTAGACTGAGCACACCTACCCTATATTTCCATTATGTGAGGATAAGCCTTTCTGTTTTCCCCTTATACATAATTCCATAAAAATGAGTGTGCCGGTGGCTGTAGTAGACTTTAGAACTTGGCCTTGCATATCTTTTCGAGACCATTATAATGAGCATTACACTGAGGTAACTTGGTGTGATCGGTACAACTAGGATATAAGGCAATTTTAGGATTAAACCCAAATAGCCCATAATTTTTGTTATGTGTATATTGACTTTTCACATCGATTAGTCAATCCCCCTGTTAAACCCTTTTTGTTGCACTCATCATTAGTGCAAGATACTCCTAGTACACCCATCTGAGCCATTCATTTCATTTTCTTCGCCCAATATAATCGTTTCGTTACACCTATCGCCTAGCCTACCATGTAGTTTCCTTATGTCCATGGTCCGGGCGCTGTTGGTTAATTTTGTTTCCACTGGTAAAGTCGCGGGTTTTGAATAATGGGTTGTGGAAGAAGATCGGGTTTAGATGATAGTTGATCTCAAGTGGGGGGATGCTTTTTGTTCGTATCGTTTATATTCATGTATACCTTGTCTTGCATAAAAAAAAAGTGAAAAAAAGGCATGCAAGCAAGTGTTTATTTACGATTAGTGTTCTCGCCTTGTTCAACTGGCGCAATATTTTACAAATCCGTTTTGTCTTACGGATAAAATTAGAAACTCGTATATTTCTATCTCACCTTTCAAATTTTAATCAATATTTGTCCAATGAGGGCATTGTACATCCCAAGTGGGGGGATGGGAGATAGAAATGGTTGATTTTATGGTTTTTGGTCGAAATATGTGCTAAAATGACCCAAATTTAATTTTTTTTATAGCACATACTTTTTTTCATTGATGATGAAGGTCGAGTTAATATATCTTATTTGCATAGTTTATGGAGATTATGAGACACTATGTTATATTTTATATGCATTAACTCGTGTATTGGATTATTGAAGACCCCTTGACTCTTGACCATCGGTTTTTGCTATGGAATTGAATGCGACTAATGGTGGGGCGACTATGGACTTAGGAATCTATTTGTTTTGTGTCTTTTTGTTTACACCCATTAAATGTTTCCCATGTCTTATGCTACCCTTAGTCATGAATCGAGTTTAGGTAAGGAAGCGAGCAATCATTGGTGTCTTGGCCATGGATTTGGTCATGTATCATTGGTTTTGTCCCCTTCGCCATAGCTCGTTAGTAATGACAAAATAACCCCATAAGCCTTTATGTTGTGTCAACCCATTGCCTTTTAGAATAGCTGCATCTATAGACTCTAGTGGTGGAGATTAGTATCTTTGCCAATCCTATGATAGAATACTCGCCATGACTGAGGAGTTGAGTGATCACCCAAAAATAAACACGTGAATTATGAGAGAGAGTGTGATTTCAATTCCCTTTTCGTGAGGTGCTCGGTTTGGAATTTTCTAGCTTAGGTGATTTTTAGACTCATATCTTCCAATTAATCTTGGGAGATATCTTTTTAAGAATTATTTAAAGGGTCTACTTGAGGACAAGTAGAATTCAAGTGGGGGGATATTTGATAACATCAAATTAGCCTGATATTTTATATATCAAATTCCCGTGTTTATGGCCTCATTTGCATTAATATGGTGCTTAATTCGTTCATATTCATTTATATTTGCATTTCAGGATAAATGAGGTGTTGGAGCGGAAAAGATGTGAGAAAAGACCAAGAAACATATTCTGAAGACAAGTTACGGCGTATGTGGTATTTTTGACTACGCCGTAACTCACATTACAAGGGCATGAGTATTATGTGTGAAGAATACGCCGTAACTCATTACTAATGTTACGGCGTAAATATGATGCTTTAAAGGATACGGCGCAACCAACTCTTATGGTTACGTCGTAATTATTTTTGTGAAGGTTACGACGTAACATGGTAATTTAGTTACGCCGTAGAGATAAATACGGAGTGGATAAGTGTAAGTGGATGAAGTATTACGGCGTAACTCGGATAATTAGTTACGCCGTAATTTATTACTTGAGCGCAAAGTTTCGAGGTCCAGGGATTAAAAGTGACAAGTTGGTACTAAGTTGATTTAATATAAGGACTTGCTATAAAAGTAATAAGAGCGACAAAGGGGCTAAACACGTACACAAGAATATTAAAGTTTCAAGAAATATTGTTGACATGAAAAAGTACGATGTAACTTAGTTACGGCGTAATTAGATTTAAGTTAAGGCATAACTTTAGTTACAACGTAACTAATGAATTTAATTACGACGTAATTATTCGAGATCCAGATTTCTTTGCGCCGTCATTAGTTACGGCGTAATTTGCCTTTAAGGTTACGCCGTAACCATGTCGCGGCCTATAAATACAGTCCTAAATCTGCATTTTTCAGCATCTCTCTTCACCCCTCTCCTAGGGGTCGATTAGGGTACCACTCCAGGGCAATTTCCAGCAGTCCAAAGCCATTTTCCTTGGAAGAATTCACCTGCAATCATCATCATTATTAGCTTTTCATCAAGTAATTTGTATCAAACATTATGTTTAATTCTATTCATGTTTTATTCATTATTGTTGGATTAATTTACTATATGTTTGGCTAAGCACCTCTGGTGCTAGCCTAGTTATGATTCCTTAATTGTTTTGTTTATGTTTACATTTCTTCCATATAATTGTTTCTAGTGTATGCATGCATAGTTTGTTGGTAGCTACCCTTGTTTCGGTAGTTTTGAATGGCGGTAGTGGCTAGTTACTTAGGAGGTATGACCAACTGACCCTAAGTAGGTAGACTGAGTGGGAAGGGTAAGAATTGACCAACTGACGACCCTTCTTCGCTTGTGCGATTTGACCAACTGATCACCTACCTTTTGGATGAACTTAAGAAGTTAGGGATAAGTGTTTAAGATGCTAGCGCCCGGGCACTCATTGTTATGAATCTTGCATGTAGCGGTACTTAATGACTTGGCTTAGGGGACTAAAAACAACTGGACTTTCAACGGGTCACCTGCGATCTCCAGTGGAAACCTTTGCTGATAGGTTAGGACGAACTGACCAAATGCTGTCCTAGCGACTTTTACCCCCACTTGAAGTAATTGGAAGTAATTAAACGCAAACTTAACTTGATAGGATGAGTAACTAGGTTAGCACACTTCTCCTCTATTGATCACAACCCTCGCCTTTATTTGCTTTATTTATTTTATTGTCTATAGTAGTTAATTAGTTATTTCAACCTCAAAACCAATTAAAATCTGTGACACATAGACTTAGTTAAAATTCGCAGACATAGCTCTTGGGACAACCTCGGTTTTACCGAATACTACACTACACACGATCGGGTACATTACCCATTAGTGCATTAGGGTAGACCATAGGTATAACGAGACAATATAAATATTAAAACCTGGTCAGTAAAACCTGCATCGGTGGCGAACGTGGATTAAGGCATGTTTAGAATCAGCTAGGACTTTATTTTAATAGATGATAGCCCAACTACTGAATATTCTGTTAAGTGTGGTTTGAGGCAAGGTGACTCGCTTTCGCCTTTCTTGTTTATTCTTGTAATGGAAGGCCTTCATATTGCCTTATCCGATGCGGTTCATTCTGGTTTGATTCGTGATTCTCACATTTAGCTATCTCACTTATTCTACGCTGTCGATGTAGTAATTACTACGGAGAGGAGTTCCCATGATATGTATAATATTATATGCGTCTTTCAGGTTTTTTATTTAGCTTCAGGTCTCAAAATATTTATTCATAAGTCCAATGTTTATGGCATTGGAGTCTCAGAAAACGGAGTGTGTTCTATGGCTAGTATCAGAGGTTGTGCAGCGGGTTCATTCCCTTTGTTTATCTCGGGTTGCCAATTGGTTGTAATATGAACCTAAAGGCTAATTAGAAGAATTTGATTGATCGGTTTCATGACAAGCTTTTATTGTGGAAGGCGAATCTTCTTTCTATCGGCGTGGTCATCTCACGTTAATAAAATCGGTGCTAGGAAGTCTTGGTTATTATCTTTCCATCTTCAGAGTGCCTGAAACCGTATTGACGAATTTGGAGAGTATTCGTGCTTCGTATTTCTGGGGAGGTACTCAAGAAATGAGAAAGCTTGCATGAATCAAGTGGTCAAATTTTATAGCTTCGTTTGTTAAAGGTGGCTTGGGTATTGGTAGTTTGAAATTGTTCAACCTTGCCTTACTTCAAAATGGCATTGGAGAATGCACTCTAATCCAAACGTCCTTTGGGTAAAGGTAATTGAGGCGTTGCATGGGTAGGAAGAGGGTTTTGGTCGACATGACCGCAAAACAAATGGCTTATGGGCAAAGATAGGTGGGTCTTTTAATCATTTGCACTCGAGTGGCTTACTTCATGTTGGTTCCTTGCGCTTCAAAGTGGGTTGTAGTACTCTAGTTTGATTTTGGAAGGATACATGGCCCTGGTGATTCTCCAATGTATCTTCGTTTCAACAGGTTGTTTCGTTTGGAGCAAAACAAGGATTGTTTGATCAGGGATCGGATTTCTAACGGTCAATGGCGTTGAAATTGGTCATAATCGGTTATACGGGTTAGTAACTCGTCCTCTCTTATTGGTTGAGATTAGTAATGTGGTTAAGGCCTTTGATTCGAATGCATGTGTCTGTCTTAAGCCAGCGATGGTTTTTTCAGTTGGAGTTACTCGTCGATACATTGACGATCGTTTACTGCCTTATTTGGAAACTTCGACGACATGCGATAGAATTTTACCACGAAAAGTTTATATTTTCATGTGGCGACTGATGTTAGATAGGCTTCCGCACCGGTTGAACCTTTCATCCCGAGGTATGAAAATCCAGGAGATATCATGTCCGTCATGTAACAGTAGTGTGGAGTCAAATAACCATATCTTTTTAAAGTGATATAAAACTCCGGGTATATGGAGGCTTGTTCGTGTGTGGTGCGACACTTCTATGCCTTTGTTCGCGTCAAATAATGATTGGAGAGATTGGTTAAACTTGTGACCCGTTTCAAGAGAGAAGAAGCAGCGTGTGTATATTGTTATTGTGTCATCTTTGTCATTGATTTGGCGGTATAGAAATAGTGTCCAATTAACTCTCATTCTATGAAAAAATGTGACATTTTCAATAACATTCGTTTGTATTCATTTTCTTGACTTAAGTATAGAGGTTGTAAGCTTAGTAGTTGAACTGATTGGTTAAGATATCTCACGTAATTTCTAGCTCCTTGCTAGTTTTTCTATTTATAATATTATTGTTACAAAAAAAGTAATACTATTACAAAACAACCCATTAACTCATCAACCTTTTGTAAAACACCCCAATTAAGTTTACTAATAATAGAAAATAACTTATAAACTCATTCAACTTCGTATTCAATACTTCTCAAGTTTAGCAATATAAAAAATGAACTCCATTTTTCATGATTTTTCTTATTACTAGACGAGTATCCGTGCATAGCAGCGGAATTTTATAGCGACAAATCATTTTGTGTTAAAACAAAGTTTATGGGTTATAAACGAAAATAATAAAAGTTTGAAGATTTAGGGATTAAACATAATGTTTTGAACCTGGTTTGACTCGGGTGGTTCAACCGGTTGAACCGTTCCGGTCAAAAAACATGTCGATTTAAACTGAGTCCACATGACGGGTTTGAAGCGTCCCGGGTCAACCCGGTTTTCAATACTTTTGGTTTTTCCTTTTTTAGTTTTAACTTTTCACTTTTTACTTTTTGGTTTTTCCTTTATATATAGTACAGCAGGGCACCCGTACGTTGCGGCGGTAGGTACCCTGTGATGATTAACCGAAGAAATAGATCTCGATGAGACATGATTCACCAGTTTGTATCGGTTTCAACGGGTCCTCTCTGGTTCGTTTTCGAATGACTTTTATTGGTTAGCCAAACCAGTGGCGACACCGGTTCCCGGTTGAACCCGTTGGTCCGGTCCGATTTTTAAAACTATATGTACCATCAACTTGTTAACTTGTATGAAGCTTTGTGTGTTTTATTAATTTGTATAATGTATATAATAACATGTACTTTTCATTTTAGGGTGTTTTAAAAATAATATTAATTAGTGTGTTTAATTATTTTATATTTTGGATTATGTTATAGCTTGTTTAAATTGTACATTGTGAAAATTTTAAGAGTAGTGGTACATCCACACAAGATCTACACAAAAAAAATCAAACAAGAGATGTGACATTTGTTGATTGGTGTAGGAAAGAGAAGTGAGAGAAAATACATTTAAACACACCAATCAACAAATCACATATCTCTTATGTGGATTTCTTTTTGTAAATCTTGTATGGATGTAGCACTACTCTACATTTAATTAGTTATATAATGTGAATACATTATTGTACTTTTAACTAATAATGTGTTTTAATAAAAATATTAATTATATTATACATTCCTCTCAATTTTGACTTTCAACATATTAGTGTTATAACCTATTTCGCACAGACGAAATAAATGTTTTTTATACACTTGCTGCAACACACGGGCAATAAAAATCTCGATAATTTTGACTATTATGAAGTTGAACTATAAGCGTTAGAAAATTTGGTTTGAACCTCGACAAAAAGTCTGGTTCCGCCGTTGCTTAATGCGAAGAAATATGAAGTCGAAAGTATTTAAATTCATACTCGATCTTTTTTATAAGCACAAGACTAATCTGAAAAACCGTTGCTAACACCCAGCTTGAACTTTCGACGCAAAGCCACCCTACATTATCGATAGCAGGTTCAATTCAGCGTAGAGTAAATCCGGCTAGTGTTATGCTACGATCCAACTCTAACATTATGATAAACATGAATGCATGATGCATATTACCGTCGGCTCATTCAATTCAGATTTAAGTATTCATTTCAGTTTACATAAATTTCCCTAAGGTTTCATCAATAAAAAATAGATATTACATTTTTGTTAATGAGTAACCTATTACGAGTACCATGATATTGTACGTACAAACATGAACATATTACATGTCATACCGTCATAAACGCATACATATTTCACGTCATGCCATTATAGGAGCACCCGCTACGGTACGAGTGCGTTATACGCCTGTAATGCGGCTTATGGCGCGATATGATCCACCACATCGGACCTCGCGTCATGATGAGCAGCTTAGTTATCCGCATTTTATTTTATTTTATTGTATTATTTTTTTTAATAGATAACAGTTGGTGGTAATAGGATTTTTTTTAAAACTACCCGTTACATTTAAAAGCCCACTTCTTATTTTAAATATATTTGTACCCTTTAAAATACTATAAATACCCTTTATTTATAACATTTTAACACACATTTAAAAACAATAAACTTTCATAAAAAAAATCGGAAATAATGGTTACCCAAATAAAAAAAATAAAAAAATAAACTAAACTTTTACCTTAAAAATCTAGATTTTATTCAATTTCATCTACGATCCCAACTATAATCATTATACTTAGAAAACGATTCGAGTAAATATATGCGCCTTTGTCAAGCTTATTAACAATTTCAAAGTTTGGGTAATCAAGAAATCGAGAGTTCAGGTCCTCATACATGGACACCTATATCACAAGAACGAGAGGTTGCGGAACAACGACTCTTAGACAATAATTTGGCGATGAAAACAACCCACCTAAATACCCGAAAAGGAATTTTAGGCGAAAGTATCATATGAGTTCCAAACTTTTTTTACAAATACTGCATGATATTCTCAATTACAATGTTGAACCTATTCCCGAATACTTCTAAATTTGTAAACAACAATCGGATTGTACGAGTCGGTTAAGTATTAGTCCTATTATAGAATGCACGTTGGCCAAATGCTAATTGGGATACAACACATCACCCGATGCTTTTGACGAGTATTTGCAAATTGGCGAACATTTTTCATGTGATTGTTTACAAAACTTTACTAAATGCATATATACTTCATACTTAGCCTAGTTTCTAAGAGAACCCAATTTTAATCACATCATATATATGTGATGACATCAAATAAGGACTAATTATATGCATCACTTATCCCATATATAATTGCTTCTTTTATATTATTTATGTAAAATATGATACTTAATCGCTTACTTTTATTAATTACACTAAATAATGGGGCAATTGATGGAAGTTAAGAAAATGGACGTGATTTGGAGCTAAAACGAAGAAATCAAGATAAGTCCACTTTACATAGATCCAATACGCCGTATTCATCACTTGGAATACATCGTACCTAGTTCAAGACTTCATCAGATCCACAAGACGTGAAGGGAACCAATACGGCGTTCCAAGATGGCCAATACGCAGTATCCACTGGCGGTTCGTACAAATTCCAGAATATTTTAATCGTGAGGACTAATCTATTATTGCTCAATACGTCGTTTTGGAGGAGCCAATACGCCCGACCTAATTCCAGACTATATAAATAAAAACCTTATTACGAAATCTACACAAATTTATACCACAAGACTCGGTTCTCAGACGATTTTAGAAGGAAAGAAGGTTATGCAAACTCAATCATTGCTTAGGAGAACTCTTTGTTACCTAGTTTCATCATATAATCATTTGGTTAGGCATCATATTTACTATGTTTCATACAATTTACATTATGATTATGTTTGTTTGCTTTGTTACTGAGATTATGGGCTAACACCTTTAGGTGTTAGCCAAGTTTATGAAGATTATGTGTTTTTGATTTGTTTCACATTGATTACTAGTTTACCTCATTGAATATTATTTATATTTATCGCTTATGCTCGTTTATTTACTTGTTCTTGGTTGTCTTGTAACTAGATCTTTGGAATATAGCCTAAATTCTGTAACTTAACTAACGGTAAAAGTTGTTATTTGAATTATAAACCTTAGATCCGAATCATAATTATAAAACTTTCCTCATTGAATATTATTTATATTTATCGCTTATGCTCGTTTATTTACTTGTTCTTGGTTGTCTTGTAACTAGATATTTGGATTATAGCCTAAATTCTGTAACATAACTAACGGTAAAAGTGGTTATTTGAATTATAAACCTTAGATCCGAATAGGAAACTATCTGTAAAGGTACTAGCTTAGGAATACTAAGTCTACAAGAGTCCCTAAGTAGGTTCTTTTATTTTGACTAGTGCATGTGATACCGCTAGGCAGATGATTACAAGAATAAGGCAAATAAGCTAGTAAAACTCGTTAGAAGTTTAGGTTGCATTTATGTCACCTTAGATTGATTATAAATAGTAGTTGAAGTACTTTATATGGGCTTCGTTAATGGTGACAACGTTAACCCTCGTTAGAGCCTCGAATTAAGGGAGAAGATCCACCTTGTTTACATTAGCAAATCACCAACGAGAGTATGTACCTAACTAGAATCATTGCACTCGTAAAACATATTAATAACACGTAAATGGAATACACTTGGCTAGCACGTTCTTCCTGATACGCTTACAACGCGCGTTCGAGGTCAAAGGAACTTCCTTTTCATCGAACAAGTTTTTCAACACCCTAGGCAGTGAACCTAATCGTTGTAGTGTAGTATTAGGGTAAGCCACGGGTATTGATATCATTCTATAGGGGAATAGGAATCCTAGTAAGAAGTTACTACGCTAAGCTTAGTGTTGAGGAAGATTATTTTTTATCTTTTTTATGTTATTTTAAAAAATGGAAAGGTACGAATCTCGGGTTTTGGATTTGGGGGTTGGTATTTCTACCGATTACTCTACTATTATCTAATCTACTTAACTAAGCTAGGGGTAGTCTATGTCTATTGTTGTGTGCTCGTATGATGATTAAAAATATGTTTACTTAGGTTTTATTACTCCCTAGTTATCTCCTATTGATGGTTGAATTGTCACGTCCTTATTCTTAACGCGTTGTGTTTCTAAGGTCGTAGGGTATGCGTTTATCCCTAACTCTTTGAAGCTACCAAAGGTTAATGACTACGAAATCTCTAGGATTCATAAACTTAACACTAAGGTATTCTTTGGATGTTTAGCCTACAATTCCACTAGTAACTATATGCTAAGGTTCAACAAAGATTAATCAAGCATTAATAACACAACGAATGACCTATCGCAATACTAGGTCAATCAAAATTAAGATAAGAGACAACCAATCAATATTCAATAAATAGGTTTCATATTACCTAAGCAAACACACAAGTAAATTAGCCGGACATGGAGAACATGCAAGCATACACACAATCAATTGAAGACATAATTGAATCAATGAAGTAAAACACTTATCTTGATGTAAAATAGGGTATGGAACCCTAAAATACTGTACAAGACAGCCTTGGTTCGGTTTAAGTTTTTACTCCACAAAACTACCTCCTAAAACTGAAAAACTCGGATTCTATATATATAGTGTTACAAACTGCGACGACGTCACTCTTTAATTGTGACGCCGTCAGGTCGCCGTCATTAGGGTTTCGTCTTGGCCACGTTATCATTGTGATGGCGTCACCTTATGCCCGTGACGCCGTCGCCTTCAGTCTCTGACGCCGTCTGGATCAAATCTAGGCCGTCTGAGCTGCGACGCCCTACTCTTTTAAACCTGATGCGCCACTTGAAAAATGTCAATTTGCTCTCTGAGTCGTCACAAGATGTGTCGCGACGACGTCACAAATAAGACGTGACGCTGTCCCCTTTCGTCCGAATAAGATTGAGTGTCTCGATTCTTGACTTTGGCCATTTTCTTCGTATATTCGTGCCTTTTCGTCCGAATAAGTGTCATTCCAGCAATTTGCCTTCAAGAGACCTAAAAAGTAAAAAGAAACGAAATTAAGTAATAACGGATAAAAAAGTGATCGATTAAGGGCTTAAATGACCCCTAAAAAAGGTACATTTTAAATCCTTATCAAATATCCCTACATTTGGTATTTGCTTGTCCTCAAGCAAATGTGCTTTTAGCCAATTGATTTATAAGTTAGGGGTCATGAAGCATTAGTTTAGAACGATTCTATCGGGTGTATATGAAATTACATACTAGCACCTCACATGGGGTGTTTGGATACTCGCATCTATCGGGTGTATATGAAATATAACAAGTTGGAAATGGAAGATAAACACTCATTAACCGGTCCTAGTACATAGATTACCATAGGCTTGAGACTAGATCAAACCTCCATCGCTTTGGCGTAAGCACCTAGGAAAAACTATCCAAAAGGTCTTTTAAAGGGTTGTAACGTAAGGCTTACGGTAGGGAAACAAAGGGTTTGGTGGGATAGGCGATTTAGTGGTGGCAAGTCAAAAATCTTTATGTTACAAGCATGCGAAGAATGGCGTTGCTAAGCCAAGACTCGACACTCTAAACTCTAGATAAATTGAAATAAACAAACATAAATTTAAAGATAGATGTAGGATGGTAGCCCGTATTCCATACACTTTTACTCTACCATCCTCTACGATAAGATCAAAATGATAGGGATTTATAGGCACATCCCTACACTTGAGTTTTTATTATTCTAACACTAATTTGACCCGAATTGAAAAGATCAAAACACTTGGAGTACATTATTACGCAAATAAAGGGAATTTGAATTTAACGTTCCCTTCCCGTCATTTCATAAAATTTAACTTTTCCCATGAGTCCCAATCGTCCCAAAACTGTGTACAAAGGATATGACTCGACTTAGCAACTAATGCAAGCAACTAGATAATTGAACTAAGGGTTTAGTATGATAACAATAATGCACTAAAAGTGAGTGCATACAAGGTAGGCTAAGGCTATTTGGGTGTACATTTGGGGGTGGATTGTAAACAATGCTCTTCATTGATATTCCGGAAAACCGAAACATCACGAGAACCGCGAAAAGAATAGGCTCTGAGGGGTTAACTAAGGGTATCGTGTACTAAAGATGAGTACAACACAAGGGTGTGGGGGAATTACTCAACCGATGTGGAAGAAGTAATTATATTACGGGTATCAAACAAGGGTTATCCTAATGCCTCTTATCATTTAGTTATTCCTAACTACACAAGTGTAGTCTTACTAGCGATCTCAGAATGCATCACAAAACAAGTTCTAGAATCTATTATACTACCTGTTCACACTCTAAGCATTAAAGATGAATGCTTTAATTCCTATAAATCTAAGGGCGATCCTCACATTTTGGGTAGAATTTAAGTGGTAAAGGGTTTTTGTGCTAGTCATATAACTTCCTATCTATGAGACGCTTTATTAAGACTAATGACCCACTCCTACATGTCATGAAAAATTTTAAATTTGGTGCCAAAATTACCCTAACCGATATTTCTCATGGTTTATTACACAAATAAAATTGGACAAAGCAAATTGTCAAGGATAAGCATAGTTTCAAAGTTCCCGTTTTATTTTCCCTCCCTACACTTAAACTAAACATTGTCCCCAATGTTCCCCGAAAGTATCAAAGTTATGATAATGGAAGGTAATTAAAAACGAATGAAACTAGTACTCCCCTGATTAGCTCGGTAGGATCCGTGTGAAGTGGTGGTTACATCTTTCTTCAAGAAGAATATTTGCGTGAAAAGCTCCTTCTCATCTTATGTATCTTCTTCTTGATAAATTAAACCTGCACACTTGAAGAAAACAAACGAAACCTTCACGTAAAATCGGCGGTAACAATATATATATATGACTCTACTAAACTAGGATATAATGCTTGTGGAATAGATGTTTACAGATTTTATGGAAAATTAATACCTGGAAAATGTTAAAAATTTATAAGTAGCTCGGAAAACGAGAAAAATTAGTAAGCTGTTTCTACTCCTCCTGACGCCGTCAGGTTGCGACCCTGACGCCGTCAGGTTATCCTGACAGAAACTGGTCTGCGATTTTCTGGAAAAAAATTCTAGAAAATTTTTATCTTTAAAATCGGGAAAAATTTCCTGCAAAACATCCATTATGACTCGATACAAGCATTTGACTCGAAAAAACACACATGTATATCTTTTAAATAATTGTAATTCTGATGTTCACGTTTCTTTTGAAAACATATGTAATCCTCCCTACACTTATCCCTTCTGTAAAATACCTTTATATGTAATTAAGACGAGGTTAAAGAAAAAATAAAGCATTTTTACAAATTCAAACATGAGAATAAACAATCAATAAAAGATACACGACACACAAACAAGCAAACAATTAAGCATGGGTTGCCTCCCACTAAGCGCTTTTCTTTATTTATGAGTCTTGTAGCTAGACTCGAAGTCGTTCCCCTACGTGACTTCATTACCGTCACCTTCTTCCTCATGAAGGTCTCTATTGGGGGATTCCATGTTGTAGAAGTGCCCTATGATGAACCTTTCTAAGAGGTCGTCCTCTTCCCACTCGGTTCTATATTCCAGTCCTAAGTTCAAGCAATCCTTATAGAACCCGAAAATCTTATTCATCACATAATCAACTCCCTTCTCCTTATCTTCCTCATTCCTATAGTAGACCGATAGCTTAAGTTCTTTCTCATCATTGGATAGTGATGAAAAATTTTCAATCTTAAAGGGCATTTGGTAGGCTACATCATCGGTCTCATCCTTAAATCTCACTATTCCTAACGAAGGATCATAAGTCATCCCGGTGTTTTCTATGAAAGGCTTTCCTAGAATTACGTGGGACAAGCTAGGATCTATGGCCGTACTAATGTCATCCACTATTATGAAATCCGTAGGAAACGTGACACTACCTACATAAACGGGCAATCCCTTAACTCTACCAAGAAAATTGCAACTAACCCTAGGATTATCGGGATCATGCCTAGTTGGGATAGGCTTCTTCATTACCCAATTATAGTAGGTGCTAGTCATGATATTTATCGAGGACTTGTGATCATTGTAAGCCTTTGCCACGAAAAGGTGTCCTATGCAACATGGTATGTTAAGATTCCAAGGGTTCCCAAACTTGATCCTAGGGCTTCTCCTAACATACATGTGACGGAGGTCACGTACTAAGTGTGGGTGGCGAGAGAGTTCTTCTTCCGTAGAAAACTTATTGAAATAGTCATTGCCTACTTCATCTACTTCCTCAGTTGTTTCATTCCTAGGTGTTTCACTAACCTCAAGTACCGTTTCATGGTTCGCTTCGTCATTTGTTCTATTAGGTTTCACTAAGGTGATGGTATTGACGAATTGAACGTGCTTAGCTAACTTACTTCGGGAGTTGAGATAACATTAACCTTCCTATCACTATTGCTCATGGCTTTCAAAAGTTTATCTATCTTCCTATCCATCTCGGCTTGTTGTTGGTTAAAACGGTCCGAGTGCTTAGCTATTTGAGCTTCTTGGGATGTGACTAGGTGTTGCAACATCCCTTCTATGTTTTGTTGGTTAGGGCCGTGAGATGGGGGCCATGAGAAATCATTAGATGTGAATTCTTTGGTTTGTCCCCAATAAAAGTCGGGCTTGCCCTTCCATGCTTCTCGGGCGTCATTAAAAGTCCTAGGTCAGGGTGTTGTAGGGAATCTTCCTCCCGTTCCATTGGTACGTGAGGATGCGTAGTCAATGAAAGCTTGTTCGGGGAGTCTTGGGCAAGCGCGAGTGTTATGAGGACCACTACATGACTCACACAAGGAAGAAACTTTTTTCACTTGGCGTGAAGACTTAGGATTGTCGTAGGAGCTCATTAGGAATTTAACTTGATCTTTTAGCTCGAGTATCCTACGGTCGGAAGATTGTGAGTCAATGGGAGGCAAGGAGATTGCCTTTACGGTTTTGGGCAACTCACGGGGGTCATTCCAACTTTCGTTGTCATAGAGAGCAAGGTCCTCTATTATACCCTACGATTCTTCCGCGGTGAGATCACTAAGTTTTCCACCGACTACTTGGTCAATGGATCGCTTAGTGGAGAAGTCGACATGATCGTAGAAGAGTTGGACTTGAAGCCAAAGATCAATGCCGTGACGGGGGATTCTATGGAGTAAGTCCTTGAATCGAGTCCATGCTTCGTAGAGAGATTCACCTTGACGTTGTTGGAACATCATCCTAAGCTTAGTAGCTCTCCCCGGGGGGAAAAATTGAGCAAGGAAACGAGAGGTGAGATCATCCCAACTTGAGATGGAGCTGGCGGGAAGTCGCTCAAGCCAATTACTAGCTTGGTTTCGTAGAGAGAATTGGAAGAGACGCAGACGCGTGGTCTCCCGAGTAGTAGCATCGAGGTCGATGGAATCAAAAATTTTAAGGAAATCCTTAAGATGCTGATTAGGATCTTCGGAACGAAGTCCATGGAATGCACATCCGTTTTGCACCAACCGGATGGCGTCGGATCGCAAGGCCGTAGTTTGGGCTTGGTCGGGAAGCTCTGTAAAACCCTAAAAATATAAATGCATAATAAGACTATTTTACCCTTGAAATCAAATTTTAAAATACGTAAAATATAATAACGTTCATTTAACGAAACTAAAAACCCAACTTATGAATAATTAAAACATAACGTGAAAATAAATTAACGACGTTGGTACGAAAAAAATAAAAGGCACACGTATGAGCTTTGGACCTCGTCTCTTCCCCATAGTCGAGTATGCTACTAGTAAAAGCCTTGAGCCATTCGTTTTGTGACCCGATTTATTTCCTCAAAACCCATGGGCCTCGTTTTCCTTCTTTTGCCAGCCGAGGGTACACTTGAGCCCATGGAGTCCGGTTTGGGTTGCAAGCCGATCCACACCAAAATCCATCATAACCGATCGATATATATACCTCATGAAAACATCAAAACTGAAACCCTAGCTTCTACAAAGTCACGGAAAAAGTTTTCCCTGCTTTCTTTTTCTTTCCAATCCGTCCGCTGTGGTTTTCTTTTGGTTCGGTGCAATCTGTTCGAACATAGCCAAGGTATGATCGGCCTCCTTCTTTAGTCTCAAACTTTGCATGATAATCGTATAAAGAGTGAACCGTGTAATATGGTTAATATACCATTCGAATTGATGTTAAGCCGTGTGACATGTAATAAACCATTCGACTGAATAAGGGATCATGCGTTAGGGTTTTGTGTAGTCATGTGATCGTATCACACATATATGTGCCGCGCCTTTGTTGTGCATGTTTGACTTCAGAAACCTACATACTTGTACCGATCATATAACATTAAACGCATAATAAGTAACATATACGTAGTCGCATGAAATCATAAACATGTATTATATATGTAAGAGTTAACGCACGGTTAGGTTATAAGTTGGGTAGTTATAAGTTAAACGTGAATAAACATGGATCATGAAACTTTGATTTGTGTTAAGAAGGTTGTGGCGATTTGCATGCATGGTTAAAGTATATATATGAGCTTGGGTTGACTTGAGAATGGTTAAACGTAGGGGTATGTGTGTGTGTCGATTTGTTTGTAAGTCGGGAAACGATGTGTGAGTTAATGGTGTAAAGGTATGCATGAACTTTGTTCAACTTCCGTTTATTTTTCACAAGTTCTAGGTCAAAGTGATGAGTCATTAAAATCTGTAACATGTCAATTTAATGCGTATTAATGTGGTATTTAAAAGATTGGGAAAAACCCTAGAAACATAAATAGGAAGTCGGTTAGGGTTAAAAGCTAAGTGTGTAAATTCGTTATTTTCATGTGAGAATGGTAAATCTTGGAGTCATTAATAACTATTGATTAAGAGTATAATGAGCTAGTACTAAGTGTGTCGTAAACATGCGTGAGTTATGATTTTATGCAAGAAGTCACATATCATGAATTAAAGTATTGCATGCATGGTCTCATTAAGGTTTGTATGCGAACAATGTACGTGTGAGTCTTGATTAATCATGTAAGTTAAGAAGGCTTGTATAAATTATTTTGAAAGAGAGTCCTAAAATCCGTTTTGACAATTATCAACCCCATACTATGAATGATGATCATATAAGCCCTCAAATAAGATTTTATCATATTAAACTCCTAAGTTTACCATTTATCAATTGTGACACATAAGTTTGGCTAATTAATAATTAATACTCTAAATGTTGGAATTCCGTCCGTCACTAAAAATGAGAATATTCTGACAACTCTAAAAGTATTAATGAGATTAATCCGTTATGACATTAATGATGCTAATAAGTATTAAATAAATCATAATCCGTGTAGATTCGTTGGAGGAGACGCGACGTTGTATCTTCGTGTTCCTACATTCGTTTGCTTTTCTCTCATTTGCGTTAAGGTACAGATATTCTGACCTTTTCAGTAAAGGTTTCTCATGATTTCCTTTCTTCGTCATTTCTCTTATGCTTATTAGGATTTCCTATGCCATTGCTATGATTCCCTTCTGTTTATGTGAATCTCTGTTTGTTTGAACCTCTGTATGTTGAATCTTGTGTCGATTTGAATTTAAGAGTATGAATTTCTGACTATGAACATTTGTTTATGAACTTCTGCTTATGAATGTATGATATATGACTAAGATATGAAACTTTGACTTATGAACATTTGTTATGAACCCTTCTGATTTGTTTGATCCGTTGTTTATCTGAAACTTCTGTTTAGTGAACCACGAAATATTTGATTTGGACTTTGTAATATGAAACCTCTGATATATATGTTTGTTGACCTTTATGATGAATTATGATCTGTGTCATTTATGACAATTTGTTTGACCTAAGTTAGTTTGATTACCCGAGCCAAATATTTCACTAGTCATGGGGGTTCCATGTCCGTATCAGTGATGCACCTCTGATATGACTCTAGGGCAGTAGAGTGATGTTCTGCCACGTTCCTGGATGGTGGAGCATATTTTGTATATGTAGGAAGGGGTGTATGGATGCATCCTAGATCGATCGTTATCGATATGTTTTCGGTGAATGATGTCGTGGTAATACGCGTCTTCACAAAATTCGGGAGCTAGCTACTCCAATTATTTTCGAGGTTACCTTTTGAAGAAGAAAGATATTTCGATATGATATGTTCGGGCTCGTGGTAGTTGACTAAATCTTTATCTGCTATTTCGTGTTAAGTATTCTGTATGTTTCGGTATTTTCGAGTGTTTATATTATGTATTCTGATATGATATGTTTTGGGCTCGTGGTAGTTGACTAAATCTTTATCTGTTACTTCTGTGTTAAGTATTCTGTATGATTCGGTATTTTCGAGTGTTTATATTATGTATTCTGATATGATATGTTAGGGAATGTATTATGTATTCGATGATATCTGTCGATAATTGCTAATGGCTATGTTATGTCTTTGTCTATTTAGTTATAGTTTGTCTCATGTATTTTCTATCGTATGTGTGACTGCCATGATGTGACGCTATTTCATTGCTACAATATTGAATTAAGTGTGTTAAAAGTAGATTAATTGATTTGTATGAATGCCATGTTTATTTTCTGGCAACTGTTTCCGTTAGTCATTAGACTCTTCGTTTGGTTGACAAGGAATCTATTATTCTTGATATGTAAAGTGTTTGGTTATTCTGATATGTTTGCGTTTGTGTCATAAACGTGTTCCGAGGTGATCGTTAAGCTGTTATGTGTTTTCTGAATTTCTGTATATTTTGCGCTTCGCAGAATCCTCACAGATTCGTTATTTCTCATTCCGTTGTGATTTCGTTAATTGTATATTTATTCTATTTTAGCTTTTGTTTAGTTATATCTGTTCATGGGCTTTGTAAGCTCAGCCGCACTTTCTTTTCCTGCGACAGGTATTTAGCATTCAAGATGAGCTTATGGGATAGCTGATCTGGGTTGAGAGTAGAGACAAGAGCAAGATTTGAAAATAGGGATCTTAGATTTATTTTGATATTAAGTTATTTATATTATCTTTTGTAAGTTTTGTAAAGGCTTCCGCTTTCGTATAGTATTTAAAGTTCTGATATGAAACCGTGTTGTGATATTTTTACCCTTGTCGGGTCGGGGTGTTACAAGCTCAATGGTGTTCATATAGCCTAGGTGGCTTGGTCTTGAGTATTCACCAAGAATACAGCCTCTTGGCGGGTCATTTGGTGGTGGGTTGATGAGTGGTGGTTGATTATCACCTCTCATGATGAAAAGTGAAGGGGTTACGAACAAAGGTCATGAAGAAGGGGGATAGACTACAAGGAAGCTAAAAATGGGAAAAAATCTTACTTGATAGGAATCAAGCAAAGAAACCTAAACGAGGTGGACTCCTAACTAGCTATTCTATTCCCGACAATGTGCCAAAACTTGATACGCTTACAACGCGCGTTCGGGGTCAAAGGAACTTCCTTTCCGTCGAGCAAGTTTTTCAACACCCTAGGCAGTGAACCTAATCGTTGTAGTGTAGTATTAGGGTAAGCCACATGTATTGATATCGTTCTATAGGGGAATAAGAATGCTAGTAAGAAGTTACTACGCTAAGGTTGGGGTTGGGGAAAATTATTTTTTATCTTTTTTAGAAAATGGAAAGGTACGAATCTCGGGGTTTGGATTTGGGGGTTGGTATTTCTACCGATTACTCTACTATTATCTAATCTAATTAACTAAGCTAGGGGTAGTCTATGTCTATTGTTGTGTGCTCGTATGATGATTAAAAATGTGTTTACTTAGGTTTTATTACTCCCTAGTTATCTCCTATTGATGGTTGAATTGTCACGTCCTTATTCTTAACGCGTTGTGTTTCTAAGGTCGTAGGGTATGCGTTTATCCCTAACTATTTGAAGCTACCAAAGGTTAATGACTACGAAATCTCTAGGATTCATAAACTTAACACTAAGGTATTCTTTGGATGTTTAGCCTACAATTCCACTAGTAACTATATGCTAAGGTTCAACAAAGATTAATCGCAATACTAGGTCAATCACAATTAAGATAAGAGACAACCAATCAATATTCAATAACTAGGTTTCATATTACCTAAGCAAACACACAAGTAAATTAGCCGGGCATGGAGAACATGCAAGCATACACACAATCAATTGAAGACATAATTGAATCAATGAAGTAAAACACTTATCTTGATGTAAAATAGGGTATGGAACCCTAAAATACTGTACAAGACAGCCTTGGTTCGATTTAGGTTTTTACTCCACAAAACTACCTCCTAAAACTGAAAAATTCGGATTCAATATATATAGTGTTACAAACTGCGATGACGTCACTCTTTAATTGTGACGCCGTCGGGTCGCCGTCATTAGGGTTTCGTCTTGGCCACGTTATCATTGTGACGTCGTCACCTTATGCCCCTGACGCCATCGCCTTCAGTCTCTGACGCCGTCTAGATCAAATCTAGGCCGTCTGAGCTGCGACGCCCTACTCTTTTAAACCTGATGCCGTCACTTGAAAATGTCAATTTGCTCTCTGATTCGTCACAAGATGTGTCGCGACGGCGTCACAAATAAGACCCGGACGCCGTCCCCTTTCAACTCAGCAGATTGAGTGTCTCGATTCTTGACTTTGGCCATTTTCTTCGTATATTCGTGCCTTTTCGTCCGAATAAGTGTCATTCCAGCAATTTGCCTTTAAGAGACCTAAAAAGTGAAAAGGAACGAAATTAAGTAATAATGGATACAAAAGTGATCGATTAAGGGCTTAAATGACTCCTTAAAAATGTACCTTTTAAATCCTTGTCACTTCCTATCATTGATTTATTGCATTTTTACTTCTATCGTTTGTCTTGTTTTATTTAGTTTATTTAATTGCTTTATTAGCTTAATTAGAAATCAAACCCGTGCTAGTCTCTCAGGCTAAAACCCCCATTTGTGTTATTTTAAGTTAAATAGATAGTTAAAATACCTTTAGGATTAGTATATTAGTAGTTCATTCCTATGACGAGTCGTACTCACCCGACTAACTACATTGATCGGGTCCACTGCCCGTTAATGTTAGTCTATAGGTTACTTCGGCAAAATATAAATAGTAAAACTTGGTAATAAAATATATAGACCTATAAAAACACATCAATATGCACTGCACGAAGAGAAACATGGTCTACTAGTATGCTTGGGAGTATCGGTTATATGCATTGAGAATGGACAAAATGTCCAAAAAGCATTACACGGGCAATATAAAAGACGTGATCATAAATCCCCGACTCTAATGCTTGAAACCGGTGCATCATATAATTTGTGGATATGACATGCATATATCGGTGTTGCTAGAGCAAATAACGACCTCAATATTTTATAAACTTCTACGTATTTATGACCTTATTAACGATATTTCTTTGGAGTTTCATTTGTAGTACATGGAACACATATGAAAAAGGTTACTACTTAGCGGACGGAGATTATCCGCAATGGGCTACGTTTGTCAATAAATATTCCATTGCACGGGATGGGAAATCAATGAAGTTTAAAAGAGTTCAAGAAAGTGCTGGAAAAGATATTGAACGAGCTTTCGGAGTCCCTCAAGTTCTTCGGGAATTTTAGAACATTCCGCACGTGCTTAACAAGACAACATGCTATGAAGAATCATGTATGGTAGCATCATATTGCATAACATGATATTAAAAACTCAAGATTTCGTGGTTAATGAATTTAACGATTTGTACGTAAGTCCATAGCCGAATTTGCAATGTACTTGGACCATAAGATGCACCACACAACGAAGGAAATACAAAGAACTCTGTTATAGAAAAGAGCACACACAGCTTTAACAAGATATTGTGGAGCATTTATAAAACGTTAGTCACTAGATTGTATTATTTTTGTATTTCTTTTTTTTTTTATTATTATGAATGTATTTTCATTTTTATTTTGATATAAATGTGTTTTTATTTATTAAATAAAAGAATTTAAAAACTATAGGGCCCGGAGATCCTATAACTTGGGTGATGAGAGAGACTATTTTGCTCCAAATTATAAAATCTGAGTTATAAGCTGAAAAAACTGACGTAGCAGCTATAACACCGTCGGTAACTTTCAACGGAGCTCTAAACGCTTATGAAGGTTAATTTATAAACTACCTCAATTTTATAAATTAGTATAAGTTACAAAATTTTGTTCTTATGGTTCAAGTCTAGATTCTATAGTTGCGTTGCTTATAATAGTCAATATGGTGCCTTGCCATATTGCTTGAACATTATTGATTTTTAATATACGTACTTTATCAGGGTAAAATCCTTTTACAAAAAAAAAAAAGAAAAAAAAAAGTGTAGATTCTATAGAATGTTGCGCACTCCACACACAAAAAAGAAACAAAGTGACTAAGTACAAAAAAAAAAAAAAAAATGTCTGATAATTTATGCAACTTAATTTACAAGAAGCAATTATACAAAGTCAAAAATATATTCTTGCATAACTGCCTAAATTTCCTATTGAGAGTAACTGATAAACCTTTAGCTTTAGAAAGAATATGACTGGTCTAAAGAATAAATTAATCGATCTAAAAAAATATAGTATATGATATTCACTCTTGAATTGAGCCACAAGATGACTACTTTTTGCTGATGTAAAGGCATGAAGCAAATGATCATTAAGGCACAAGTTCATTCAGTTCAGTTTCATCACCTTTATCCATAGCCAAAGTCATTTCTTCTGCTCTTTTAGCTTGATCTCTCCAATCGGTTTTCACCAATGTATACACCATCAACGATACACAAGCTGCCTGTGATGCGACTAGTCCTAGCCATAGTCCTCGATAACCTATCTTAAAAACAAAGGCCAGAACAATGGACATTGGAAGCCCTATTAGGTAGAATGCTGCTATGTTAATTCGAACCCCAACTTTTGGTCTAGCGGAGCCTGTTAACGCGCCACAAGCAGCTGTTTGTGGCGCGTTTCCCAGCTCGGCGAGACCTGTAATTGGGAGTGCTGAGGAAAGCAATCCAAGAATTTGGACTTCATTAGTGTATAATTTCCCAAGAGTATTTCTCAACGTAACTGACAATCCAAAGACTATGAGCCCATATATGAACGCAAGTGAGATCCCAATGATTGCAGCCCATCGAGCACTAGAGGGTTGACCAGCGCCTAGTTCATTCCCAACACGTTGTGATATACTAAGGCTCAAAGAAAAAGGTATGACATAGATGACTCCTGTAGTTTGCATGATGATCCCAGTAGCCGCCACACAAGATTGAGGGTTTTCTAGTAGCCCACTAAGGAAAAGAATAATCTCGTACCACCACCACTCCAAACACACCGAAAATAAACTAGGTATAGCCATGCTCAATAATGGCCCCCAACCATGAAAAATCGAGAACAAAGTAGCTCGATTCCTCGCAGCCCAAGGCTTTATTGAAACTTTTGAAAAGAAAAGATATATTAACAATCCGATATTCATGTTATATGTGAAACAAGTAGACGCCATAGCAACACCTTTCACCCCTAATTTTAAGTAAAAAATAAGAAAGTAGTTGATAGGAAGATGCAAAATGGTGGCACATGTTGCAACTATGGTGGCAGGCGAGTTCAACCCTTGTGCACGTAAAAAAGACCGAAGGGGTTGAAGATGGGCCAGGGCTAGAAGCTCTGGGAGGGAAAATGCTAAATACATGGCTGCAACTTTTGTGATCACACGGTCTTGGCCAAGCTGACGAAACACGGGCTCCATGTTTAGCCATAGGAAGGTAACGGGAACAGATGTAATTAAGAGAAGAATAAAAGTTTTGATGTACATTTGGTTAAGGACTGTTAACCTTTTGGCACCAAAGGCTTGAAAGCAAATTGGGTCCATACCCATGCATAAACCTTTCATGATTGATAAACCCGTGATGTTTGCGAAACCAATGGCTAGTGCACCTCCTGCTAATTCAATTTTACCCATGTGGCTTAAGAACAACATGGAGATTATGGACTTCGAAAACATGAGGAAAGTGGTTGTTGCTACCGGACATGCTGCCTTCCCAATCAATCTTATCTCTTCTACCACCTGTATCATTACCGCAAATTAGCTGGTTGTATAAACTTTAACAAGTTCACAAGTTTCTGAGATTTTCAATCTTCAGAACTGTTCACACGTTCGTAAGTGGAACTCTATCACAAAAATTTACGCACACAATCGTAAAGAAAAACACCTCTAGAATATGTATAGCCGTCATAATGTACCCGATATAAAAGGATATAACTTTATTTGCTTGTCTTTCATGATTCACTTATCTTAATTTTAAACATAATTCCATCATTTCAAGTGGTGAGCCATATGGAGATCTTTTCACTGCATTTCACTATCATTATGTGTATAGCAGGCTATTGGCTTCAAATGAAACATTTCGTACAGACAAAATTTTGGTATGACTACTAGACAGCCATTCAAAAACACATTACATATTTATATGGCTCAAGGAGCTAGACCCGTGTAGACAAAAGTATAAAGATGATCTCAACGGACTTTTGACTTATCGGTATATGATAACACAACAAGTAGATGAGATGCCCCTCTCACCCAAGTGGTGAAATCTCAAAGAGGAAAATATGTGGCTTTCGTAGGGTTTTAACGGTAAAAAAAAGTACAAAGATGATACTAATCTAAACCTAGTTCAGCAAAACTATGATGTAAATACACCTTCAACCATAATATTGTATCTAAGATGAGACTGTAGTGTTCTTATTGAGTAGTAGTATATACACTTGATTAAATTATTAGCTAATTAACAATGATTATATTAGAGTAAACAGAACATATATTATATGCTAATAATATTCCCAGTTTGTAGTTATGGCAACATTCAACCGCGCATGCATTTGTTTACATGATTATGATGTTCAAAAGATGACAATCACCTTATAATAATAGCATGTGAGTTGAAGGTGATGGCCATTACATTGGTTTAAACATGTTCCCAACTTTTTATAATCAAACCCGTGAGCATAAAAACTTTTTTATAAACTAACTTTAAAAGTACAATTCTTACTCAAGTGGACAAATCCAACTATGAACTTGGACTATTAACCAGGCCTACATGTTAAAAGGTTTATACATTTTTAGCTACTCTAAAATTGATTGTCTATCATTTTGGGCTAAAAATGTCTTACATTCACCTTGGAGATAACATTTCGATTTGACTTGTGGGTCGGGAGGCGTAAAAAAACAGATAAATGATTGAAAAACCTAAATTTGTGACTAATTTTATGCTAAAAGCATTTCGTACACCAAAGCGTTTGGTACAATAACGAAGAAATAATTTGTCGATACAATCTAATACCAAAAATAGCAAGTTTCATAGCAATGAAAAAAGTGTTTCCAAAGCACCAAACACTTTAAATAGCAATTTTTTTAAATTAAAAGAGTTGCTAATGCACCGAACGATTGGGAAAGACTCCAAACATGTAAAGATAGGAAAGAAAAATATGAAACATGTGGGAAATAGTCCATCAATAAATTACATTAGCTCATAATGTTTCATTTTTGTTTGTCAGTGCCCCGTCCCGTGGTTTTTGGTGGCGCTGGACAATAGCAGCTAAGAGACCCTTTGCACTTGTAAATTAAAGAGAAATTGCATTTAAACTTGAATATGGAGGGCCAATGCGATAACATCACTTGCGCACCCCTTGAGCCCCTCTGTTTTTTGTTATATTTTTCATTCTTTTGGAAAACATAGAAAATGTACAATAGACATGTTCTATAAATAGTTTAGTAGTAATAGTTTAGTTGTTTTTCATAAATTCTATACTGCTATCATTTCAAAACAAATGTAATACAAGTGAGATTCACATTTAAGCTAATCCGTTTCAAATTATTCATTCGATCTCTTGTGGATGTTTATGTGTATATATCATCCTAAAAACATTAACTAAGGTACAATGTGACCATTATTTGGAAGACTTTAAGTAAGTGAAGGAGAAAACTAACCTTATTTACAGGTATACTACGAAGAAGATGATGAAGGAAGTGAACTTGTGTATCTCCACTAACGTTATTGTTAGCAGAATCCTTATTTTGAATCTGTTCAAGGTCGTTTATAACGATATTCTCTCCATCCCCATGAGCTCCGCCTCGAGATGCATCCATCATGCACATGCCCACTCTGCACACACACACACACGTAAATGATGGGATTTGGAGACTAGGTTAGAGTGAAGAACAATGCAAAAGACAATAATAATTTTTCTAGTTTAAATTTAATAAAGAAAATTATTCCATCTGAAAGATGGGCTGTTTGTACTTGTGTATGCCTATTTATTAACAATATCCTCTTCAGAAAATTCAGATATATTCGTTCAGAATATTACATGTAAAAAGAGGTATAAACCTAACCTTAATACGATGAAGTCAGTTGCTGGTTTTGGGTTTCCGCCGTCTTCTTGGATATGTAATGGTTATTTTTCATACGTAAAACGCTTCTCCAATCGCCATGACGTGTTGCCAGACAAGATTATGAGAGATCTCGAGTTTGATGTTTGTCGTGTATATGCGTATGTATGTGTGTATATGTATAGAGAATTGAAGGAGTTTGTGTACTTATTTATACAAATACTTATATGTGTTCCTTTTTCATGACAAAGTTGATGCATGTGTCTTTGGTAAATGCATATATAAGTTCATTGTGTTTTTGTATAAGAGCATATATTAAATTCACCCTTTCTATGAACTTTATGAAAAGTTACTTGGATATTATTAAAAAAAAATAAAGAATTAAACTACAACAAAAAGAAAAAGGCTAGATCGACAAAGTCTAAGAAGCTGCATTTGAGATGCTAACTTGAAAGACAACTTTAGTTAGTGGCTCAAATAGGCTATGCTTATAGTCTTTCAAATACAGCATTTTGGGAGTCCTTCAAAGATATTTCTAACGCTTAATATCCACATAAACATGTCGTCACAAGTAAGCTAGCTTTTGTGAAGTTGACGTGAAAATACTCAATTATTTGAGCTTACAAGTCATGACATCATTGTTGCATAAATTTTGACTTGAGGGCTGTAAAGTTAGGTCGTGCACCTTTCTAAGCTAATTGCATGCACATGCAATGTCAAAACGCCATCAGCATATTAATACATGTTTCCCATTTCGTTTCTCATGTAATTAGCTCGATTGGGTTGGTTTTTCGTAGGCAAAAATAATATACGGCTTGATTACCTCTTCATAAGTTTGAGTCCCAAAAAAGATGACACTTTTCGCAACAAATATACTGATTATCGGTGATTTTGAGAACTCCTATTGATGGTTGCAAGTCTTTGTTCTCATTACTTGTTGATATGTTCACATTGCTTTATACTACCTCCGTCCCAAATTATAAGTCCACTTTTGACTTTTCAAAGTCTTTCTCTTCATATTTTGACCGTAATTATTTTTTTCCGTGTTATATAATAATTGATGCAAAATATATAAATGGATTCGTGTTTCAAATGTATTTTCATTGGTATACTTTTCATCAAGTATCATATAGCACGAAAAAAAATAATTACGGTCAAAGTCAGAAAAAAGAGACTTTGAAAAGTCAAATATGAACTTATATTTTAGGACGGAGGGAGTAATACCTTAGGAAAATCCAGCCCACATTGGTCATACACATGAGAAGGAGAGATGTTGAGTGTATACCAACTTACCAGGTAACACTTCTAACCATGGTGACATGTTTGGAGAAAATCGAGTGACCGGATAGAGATATAGGGAAACGGCCATGAGCCAGGGTTTCTGATGATCGAAGGCAAGCTAACAATATCACAATATCAGCACGTAACTAGGTGGATGAGCTGTTACATGTTTCCTACGATCTTAACATTATCTCATGAGAATTGATAGAGACTTGAGTACTCCACAATCAAGGAGTTTGTATGGAACCATTAAACTTGTCTAAACTTTAAAGTGTGATCAATTGGTCACAATATAAATCAACTAGCGAAAGGTAGAAAAAGTAATACATAAGACATATACAACTGGATTTGGATCTGTGATCCATGAAAACCAAGTTGGACAGCTTTCTTCTTCCGATCCTATGAGCCATCCAAAGTGTGTGACCAAATCATAATTTCATCAGCCAAGGTGTCTTTTCTCGGCGATTTAATGTCAAAGCTAGCACACCTTGTTCCGCAAAGATACTATGGGCGAAGATTTCAAGGTTTACTCGCATTCTTAGATTACAAATAGGACTAGAATTGAAGTTTTGATCCTTGTTGGATAATCGGCTTTACGACCCTATGTACTAAATACCTTGTAATCCTTTTTCCTCTAGCTAGCTTCTTGCTAGAGGTTTGTTGTAATAAAAATGTTTGAAGCTGTACATATATATTTTTAATTTTTTTTTAATGTTAATATCTAAACTTCTAAGTGTGAGAATTATTAAGTACTACCTATTATTTTAGTCAAAAGCATGTACAAAAATAAAAAACAAAATGACATGTTGTTGTACTATATGGTTAATTAGTATTTGGTTCATGAATGAACAATAATTAAAGTATGCATTTACTAAAATATTCACTTGTGTTCAATAACTTGAACAATAACCTCAAATTGAATATCAATAGAATTGTGTTTGTAAAGTTAGAATGAATTTATTTTAATCCATCATTACCTGCCACAAAACCAGGAAAGTCGAAAGTGTAATAATACTACACACAAGTATAATTACTTTGACCTTAGGCTCGAGGGCAAGGTAAGGGTGCACTCACCTTACAAATCAGCGCCACATCAGCTTTCTCTCACCTCTCACTTCCACTCACTTCCACTCACTTTTTCTGTGGACAAGGCACTCACTTTCACTCACCTTAACATTTTTTTTTTCTTTTTTTACTTTACAAAATATATAAACGTAACTAATGAAAATAAAAACGTGAACGTACGAAATTAAAACATTACATAATCTTCGAAATTAAAAAAGTATATAAACTACAATTATTAAAAACACAAACATATGAAAGTTAAACATTACATAAACTTCGAAATGAAAACTAAAATTTGAAACCCCACTTTGATCCCCGCTCTAGCCTCTTCTATGGCTCGCGGCTTCCCCGTCAAGTGGTCATGTTACTGCAAATAGAACATCATGTCTTTTTGTCTCGCTCTATACTCCTGCAGTTCCACCTCCTTTTTTTTATTGCCATAAATTCAGCCCGTTCTTTCATCTTCAGTTGTATGACACGTTCATTCTGCTGTGCCAACTCCGATATCATCATCTTTGCCAATGTCTCGTCATTCATACTTCCCGACGATGACGTTGAGCGCACACCTTTCTTCTTTGCAGCTTTTGCTTTTTCCCTGCCTGGTGGTCGTCGAACTTCCTGCACATCATCCTCCTCATTTTCTTGAGCTTCAGCATTCAAACTAATACTGGCATCTCCAACTTCAGTGTTGAATGAACTAGACCCAGATGACTTGTATCTCTTGGACCTTTCACTTGATTCCTTTGCTAAAAAATTTGGAACTTCAACTTCATTCCATTTGTCACAGCTTCTTAACACCTCCCAACAATGTTTGAGTGTGAACTTGTGACCGTATTCAACTTTAAAGTTTAGCAAGGTCGTGTAGTAATCATCGTCTCCCTCGCCCACTTATCGGATTCATACGCTTAACGTTATTGAACACTCCACAAAATCGAGCCACGCTCGGGCGACCGTCTTCCATTTACCACAAACCATATCGACGTTCGCGATCCATCTTTGTTTTGCTCTCTATGTACGCCTTTACGTCAGTCCAAAACCCATCAGCTTTCCTCGCGTTACCTCTAGCACTATCTTCAGAAACATGAATCCAAGCTTTGCACAACGCAATTTCTTCATCTTGGGTCCATGGAATCATTCGGGATGGCTCATCGGTTTGAGAAGTCCTAGCCTTGCGTCTTCTCGACACCTTTTTGCCCGGTGCCTGTTCAGGGGCCAATTCTTCGACGGGCGATTCTTCACGAGGCCGGTTTTAATAAAATTCATCTCCAAAAAAAGGGGAGTACATTTCTTCATTTGCAAATGCAGAAATAGGAGACATGTTTTGTTGTGTATGAGATTGTGATGACGAACCACCCCTTTGTGTTTGTGACAAGTAGTTTGGGTTATCAAATGGGAACGCGTTTTGTTGTGAAAATTGACTAAACGCGTTTTGTTGTTGTTGTTGTTGTTGTTGTGCGAATTGGCTAAAAGCTTGTTGTTGTTGATGTTGTTGTGGATATGGGTTACGGTATGGTTCATTTTGGTATGCTTGGTTATAGAATGATTGTCCTCGGAAGTTGATTTGTAGGTTTGGCGAATGAGTATTTCCTAAATTGAAGGTTCCTTCTGGTGTCGGTGGATTGCTTCGGGGATTTCTTCCTCTGAAACGATTGGTGTTTGGTGGTGTTTTTTCTTGAGACATGATTTTTTAAAGAAATATGTAGTTATAAAATGTAGTGTGTGTTTTAGAAAATATATTTGATGGGTATTTATAAGGAGAAAATGGGGTAGTGGAATTTTTATTTTTATTTTTATTTTTTTATTTTTATATATATATTTTTTTTACTAATGCCTCAAACGGTTGGCATGAAAAACAATGAGGTGAGTAACTCACCTTAAGCTCTCTTGAATTGTGAGCCTCACCCGTGAATGTATACCCATTGCACAAGACTCACGAGTGAATTGACCATTCACCTTGCACTCACCTTATCCTTGCCGCCTAGTCTTAGAAGAATTGAAAACTTCAATGAAGACATAATCTACTGATGTGGAGCCCCATCATTTCTTATGTTTCCTTGTAAGTCATGAAGTGTTAGGAAATCGTATCCAAGCAAAGACCGGGATAATAGCAACTCCAAAAGATATATAGTAGGGAATTCTTTGAGGATTGACTAAAAATCATACTCAAAGGATACTAGTAGCCCACAAATTTATGGTTATAAAGAGCTCAATAAATGATATTTACTCGTACTTTGTATTCTTACTAATCCTCTTACTACAAGATTCTCACAAGTAAAAATACTGACAGTTCAAACGAGAAAAAATAATAAGTGAAATACACATGTCAATTCTTATATGGGCAAAAGGATAAGTAAGTCAAAAATGCAAGAAGATAGATCAATGCACATCTTACTTAGGTTACCATTTAAATGCTTGGTTAGCATGGACTATGTAATTAGTTGTTAGGTATGGTGACGTATATATTCATTCTTTCCAAAAAAAAAGTTTAGCAAACATCCGTAAACATCCTTTGAAGTAGGGTTAATGTAGTAAATCTTTTGGTAGCTTTTTCTTTTTTTCGTAAAGGGTTTCCTTGGTAAGTTTATTACTCTAAAAACTATTTAAATACAATGGATGTGTGTGAATCTAACATCTCAGCCCAAAACTAGGCAAAAAACAAACGAACTAACTGTGCTACAAACCTAAACTGTCATAAGAATGATATGACACACTTATGAGACCTACTAAAAGTACTATCTAAGTTGACCATGATAACTAATATCAAAAGCATCAACAAACTTCATTTGAGCATCAGTCAAGACAGAATCAACACAATCATCATCATCATCGTACGGGTCTTCATCATAAGTTTTCTTCCATTGTTCATATAAGATTTTATTTCCCACTCCACAATCATCATCATCGCTGCTAGAAACCATTTTTTTGTAAGGTTTTAGCGGCTTCCCATCATCACTCACTAGCACAAGCTTCCGATCAAACATCTGACTTTCCAGTTCATTAGTCCTCACAACCAAAGGTGTAGTACTTAGATTACCAGATGCCATAAAACTAGTAGTTTCATCGTAGACCTCTTCCACTTCACCATCACTATTATTAACATCCTTTCTTTAAGTAGCATTTTTGAAAACCATATTTTCCCCGGTTAACGCCTCAAACGAGTTTTAAGAGAAAGAAGATTGATCTCATCTGAAGTACATTTTCCTTTTTTGTTAGAGGATGTAATACTATCTTTGATGTTACCTAAAGTTGATGCCACATTTGTATCAACATTATGAGTCATGCTTGGAAAGGCATTCATCCGGTTAGCTTTCGGACGACAAACAAGTTTAGACTTTGCGGAAAACTAGAAGAGGGGTTGAATAGTTTTACTGATTAAAATTTCGTTTTAAACTATTTAGATCGACTTATGTCAATCTATTTAATGTGTGTGTTGGATGATGATAGATAAGCATATAAATAAGTAATGCAAAGATAAAGAGTAAAGAAACACAAAACCACGACATGAGTATTTATAGTGGTTCGGCTACAAGGACACCTTCCTTGCCCTACTCCACTCCCCGAGTTCCCCACTCAAGAGTTCGTAAGCACTGCACAACACAAGATCTTTAATGTGGCGGAGAAGCCTTCACAACGTCGCCTACTCTTTATTCGGTACAAGGCTAGACACCGGGTTCTTCCACGAGGTAGAACCAAACCTATCACAACGTCGCCTACACTTTATCCGGTACAAGGCTAGATACCGAGTTCCATTACAAAGGAGGAACTACTACCCAACACTACACCAATACACGACAACCCCAAAAGAGACACACTCCTTATTACAACATCATATGGATATCACTATCCTTTAACCCAAACTATCTATCTTGTACATCGATGCGCTATATCGAATGTACACCCTTGGCACCTTTCACTAATGCCTTAGACACGACCCTTCGGCACCTTTCACTAATGCCTTTGACACGACCCTTCGGCACCTTTAACTAATGCCTTCGATACGACCCTTCGACACCTTTCACTAATGCCTTCAACACTATACTTCTATGGAGGGACAAAAGAACTATCAATAAGGGACACTTCAGTGGTCTTGATTATAACGAAGCTTAGAAACTCATGACCTTGAGCTTGCACGTCTTCAAGAGGTGGTGATCTCACCTTTAAGAGGAACCTAGAGAATCACACAAACACAAAACTACATAGAAAGATCCTTTGGATCTGAGGTTAGAGATGTTACAATACTAAGAGAGAGTATGTGTAAAAAGGGTGGTTAACAATGAAGAAATGACTCACTATTTATAGACAAAATTGTCTACTGTTCCACGGTTCCTACGGATCCTCTCCAGGGATCCGCTAGTGCAACAAGGGATCCGCACCGGGTCGCTTAAGTCTGGATTTTGGGTTGCAAACCGGATTATGAGTTATGGGTAATGTTTTATGGATACCCAACAAGATACAATGTATCAGACATTGGGTCATGGGTCTTGGGTCATTGATCATGGATAATACCCAACATGACTTCATGCATGATGTCATGCAGTGGGTCATGGGATATGGATCAAGCTCCATGGGTATGGGTCATGGACTTTGGGTTTTACCCAACAACATTCAATGTACCTAGTCAATGGGTCATGGACTTAGATTTTTACCCATTTCATTACCTATTACAATATATACCAAGTATATATGTACATTTCCATATTATGTAAACACTAGATGTTATACATATGCATTTATATAAGATGTAAACAATATTACTTGTTTAGTGTTTTATATGAAAATGTAAGTGTGTTAGTAAACTATTGGCTCAAACCTTTTACGTATTTTATTTGTTTCGTTAAAATGATTTTACGTTTGTTATCGACAAAACACTAGAAGATCGTAAAATATAAATAAATATTTTCATGGCTTATTTGTATTAACAATCTCCCCCCTTTTTGTTGATGACAAAACATAAGATTATTGTAAGGAAAAACTAAAATTCGTAAAAGTTTGAATTGGAGTTTTACTTTTTCTCCTCCTTTTTGTCAAAACAAAAAGAGCGTCGAAAAGAAAACTAACACATTGTTTTTAGAAAAACGTGTGAAAAGTAATAATATGAAAAGTAGAGAGTAAGAGAAGAGAAGAATTTTCGTCTTAGCTCCCCCTTTGACGGATGCTTCCCTTTGTAGAGGGCATCAAGTAATTAGGTAGACTAAGCGAGTGTGTTGCAATTATGTTTGCAAATGATTTCGTCTTTTGACGAGATGCTCACCCTTGACGAGTGCTCCCCCTTTGTGAGGGCGTCAGGTAATAAAGAATCCTAAGTGAAAATATTGCAAGCGTTTTTGCAATTGCTTTGCTTTGACGAAAAGCTCCCCCTTGTTGAGGGTGTCAAAGTCTTCATGTGTATTTTGAAAATCTACAAAACCAAGGTTAGAAAGCAAGTATATGATGCATAATTTCTTGAAAATGAGATTCAAATTAGTTATAAAAAATGCTTCTGTTGCACTGATCCCACGGTTCCTCCCTGTGAGATCAGATGGTAACTTAAAAGAAATTTGGAAAATTCCTTAAAAATCATAAGAATTGAAAAACTAGTTTTTAGCCTATTTTGAGGTAAGGATGACTAAAAGCAATTTGCTAAAATTGAGAGAAATATCAAACTAGATGTTTTGAGATGAGATAAACAATGTGTGAGCATTGGAGAGGAAATGTGGTGAGTTTTGATGAAATGATAAATCAAAAGCACCTTTAATGTGATCCTAAGTTATCTATGAGTGGATGTGAGATCAACTTAGCTTGAGGAAGACTTAAGTGATCCTAAAGTATCATGTTTAACTAGTATAATATGATCTGGAAGATTGGATTGAAGTGAAGATGTTTAAAAATCTACTTCTATCTACCTCGATCCCACGGATCCCTTAATTGAGGGATCCGCTAGTTATAAATCGGGATCCGTCTTTTCTGAGACAAAATACTCCACATAAAACATGCAACATTTTGTTCTTGGTGTCGCATACTAAAACTAATGATTTATACTAGAAACATACATCAATACAAGCAAGATTACAAAATATATTGCACATAACGACAACCTATAAAGAGTAAATATGATAACAACCAAATATTAAGATAAAAGTAACAAAGTAAGTCTTGCACAATTATGAGCATACATTGTTTAATAATCATAAAATTTCTAAAATAACCATAAAGATAAGCATAATGTCTCTTTCGTCAATCTCTTCACTTCTTCTTCTTTCCCCGAATTCATGATGAAGTGAGTTAGACATTTAAACATCCTCTTTGTTTGCTTGAATTCTTCAGACTCATTTGGAAGAGTGAGAAGTTGTTCATAGTAGGTCATGGGGTCGATTTGAAAGTTAGAAACGAGATCGACTTCAACTTCTTCATCTTCGTCCGAAGAGTCCGAGAGAGCACGTGGCCTTTTCCCATTGATCATGAGCCATTTGGGAGGTTGTTTGGTAAGTGGTACCATAACATGGTTAACAAGAAAATGATCATCGGTAATAGGAGAAGGTTGCATTGCACTAACATACTTACGGAGTCGTGTTAGGAGCATACCATAGGGAAGTACCATGTTATTGACTTTGAACACACCTACCATTCTTTTAACCATGTAATAGGCAAGATTGAAAGGTCTTTGATGGATGAGACAATAGATCATTTGGACAAGACACGCATTGAGATGGTCTTTGTTTCCTACCAAGCAAATGACATTTTCTCTAAGGATTTCTTCCCACTTTTTGTAAATGGGAAATATCTCAGAGAGTACCATTTGAAAGGGATCACGATGGATGAGTTCGTTGTTGCGGTTGAGACGAGATTGGTCTACTCTTTTCTTGAAGATGGTGTCTCGAACAACTATGGGGTCATCGAGAGGAGTGTGATATATAGGTTTGGAATCTAGTGCGAAGGATTGAGTAGCTATTGACCAATCTTGGGAATACATACAAATTCCTTCACATGGTATGCGAAGGATTTATGCGAATGTGTTGAGGGGTAAGGTAATGCTTTGGTTGTTTATAATGAAAGCCATTGAAATACTTTCATCATTGTTTCGAACAATCCTAACACTCTTGTAAAATTCAAAGATAAAGACCGGACAAATTTGTTCATCAATTTCTAAGAGACAATCAAAGTTGATTGCCGAAAAGACTTGATGAATGTCGGTGTTTTCAAGGAAACATTCCTTAACTACACGACATTCGTGAATAAGTCATTTTTCTAACTTTTTGAATATTTTGCGATTGGTTTTTGACAGCCCTTCTTTCCGATAGTATCTAGAAAGGTAGTGAACGGTGTCATGGTGATCTTGTCGGGTAGCCTTAGGCATGATTGATTCTAGAAAACAAATTATTTCAATTAGGTAAAATTTGTCAAGACGGGTTTATGGTTTTGATTTGTATTAACAATGTTGTTTTGAAAACCTTTAATTGTATAGAACCTTTTTGTAATGAAACCAATTTTATAATACCTAAGTTCTTCAATTGGTGATAAAAAATTTAATCTTAATTGAAAAGTTTAAAACCATAAACCTTAGGATGGAGATGATGATGAATAGAACATATGAGTGTAATTACTTACAATGATGTTCAAGAATGAGATGCTTGAGAGTATAAAGCCCTATGGAGATTGAAGCAGAGATTAGGTCGTTTTTGTGTTTTTAGGAAGAGGGAAAAATAGATTATTTTGGGTTTTGAAAAGCGTATAACTGATGTCTGTGTGCACGGTTCCCCCGGATCCCTTGTTTTAGGGATCCGGCTAGTACAACATGTGGGATCCGGGTATGCAGACAGAAAATGGAGTATTTGGAATTATTCTTTTTACCTGTAATAAGTTATACAATAACTTATTTTGAAAAGGAACTTGTAGAATGAGGTTCCTGTTTGAATAGACATTTGGCCAAGGTGTTTTGACGGGAAAGAGGATTGTTTATCGATTATTGGTAAGTTAACTATTAAAGGTCTATTTTGCGATGACGGCGTATGTTTGATAATCTTTAGTATTTTCAAGAGAATAAAAAAAGAATACTATTCCCGATGATGAGTAAAGATGAAAAGTAGTGAAGAGAGACTTTTTAGAGACTTGTGACTTTGAAGTTAAAGTCCTAATTCATGTGTTCATATAGTTTTATAAGACTACATTTATATGCACGGTTTTTATCATGAAAGAAAGACACATATCATCATTATATTCATATAAGAATACTATAAGTAAAGATCAACTAGTTGTGGGTAAGGGAACATACCTCTAAACTCTTTTTATGGTTTTTAGAAAACATAGACCCGAAATACTTCATGAGAATTTAAAGTAATCCATTGTACTTAGTAGAAGTAGGTTGAGATTACTTTTGGGTTCTTCCTTAGGTGTTGGCTTCATTTTTCTTTGGATAGAAATGAAGTCTTTGGAAGAGTCCTAGCAAGAAGATTTCTTAAAGAGAAATTGTTAGAATAATCTATCACTATCCAACATTAAAAAAAATTGTTTTAAGAGATTTCCTTCTTTGTAGTTTTCAACCATACACGGATCAGAAGTTTTAAAGTACAATATATACTAAGAAACTTGGTAACGAAGCTCTGATACCAATTGTGGAAAACTAGAAAGGGGTTGAATAGTTTTACCGATTAAAACTTCGTTTTAAACTATTTAGATCGACTTATGTCAATCTATTTAATGTGTGTGTTGGATGATGATAGATAAGCATATAAATAAGTAATGCAAAGATAAAGAGTAAGAAACACAAAACCACGACACGAGTATTTATAGTGGTTCGGCTACAAGGACACCTTCCTTGCCCTACTCCACTCCCCGAGTTCCCCACTCGAGAGTTCGTAAGAACTACACAACACAAGCTCCTTAATGTGGCCGAGAAGCCTTCACAACGTCGCCTACTCTTTATCCGGTACAAGGCTAGACACTGGGTTCTTCCACGAGGTAGAACCAAACCTATCACAACGTCGCCTACACTTTATCCGGTACAAGGCTAGATACCGAGTTCCATTACAAAGGAGGAACTAATACCCAACACTACACCAATACACGACAACCCCAAAAGAGACACACTCCTTATTATAACATCATATGGATATCACTATCCTTTAACCCAAACTATCTATCTTGTACATCGTTGCACCATATCGAATGTACACCCTTGGCACCTTTCACTAATGCCTTAGATATGACCCTTCGGCACCTTTCACTAATGCCTTTGACACGACCCTTTGGCACCTTTAACTAATGCCTTCGATACGACCCTTCGACACCTTTCACTAATGCCTTCAACACTATACTTCTATGGAGGGAGAAAAGAACTATCAACAAGAGACACTTCAGTGGTTTCGATGATGACGAAGCTTAGCAACTCATGACCTTGAGCTTGCACGTCTTCAAGAGGTGGTGATATCACCTTTAAGAGGAACCTAGAGAATCACACAAACACAAAACTACATAGAAAGATCCTTTGGATTTGAGGTTAGAGATGTTACAATACTAAGAGAGAGTATGTGTAAAAGGGGTGGTTAATAATGAAGAAATGGCTAACTATTTATTGACAAAATTGTCATGTTTCTATTCCTACGGATCCCTCCCGAGGGATCCGCCTAGTGTAATCCAAGGGATCCGCAGTTGGTCAGCTTTAGTCCGGATTTTGGGTTGCAAACCGGGTTATGGGTTATGGGTTATGAACCATGGGTTATGGGTAGTGTTTTATGGATACCCAACAAGATACAATGTATCTAGACATTGGGTCATGGATCATGGATAATACCCAACATGACTTCATGCATGATGTCATGCAATGGGTCATGGGTTATGGATCAAGCTCCATGGGTATGGGTCATGGACTTTGGGTTTTACCCAACAACATTCAACGTACCTACATGGACTTCGATTTTTACCCATTACATTACCCATTACAATATATACCAAGTATATATGTACATTTCCATATTATGTAAACACTAGTTGTTATACATATGCATTTTTATAAGATGTAAACAATATTACTTGTTTAGTGTTTTATATAAAAATGTAAGTGTGTTAGTAAACTATTAGCTCAAACCTTTTACGTATTTTATTTATTTCGTTAAAATGATTTTACGTTTGTTATCAACAAAACAGTAGAAGATCGTAAAATATAAATAAACGTTTTCATGGCTTATTTGTATTAACAGACTTTAAAGAAACCGGTTTAAAATTTTTGGTATCTCCATTCTTACCACCTGAGCTCTTTTTGATCACTTCAACAAAACTCTAATTATCAGTACTCGGATAATGACCCTTGCCTTTATTCATCCCAGTTACCACACGTTTAGAAGCAGCTTTGGGACAATCGTTAAGTAATTGACCGTATTTCAACATGTACTACAACGAGATGGTTTCCACTCGTATTCAATACGAATAGTCTCTTTCATATATCCACTTCGATTAAGCTTAGGGACCGCCACCACCAATTTATCTCTAAAGTCACTACATGTATTTATTTCAATAAATGTCTCGCATAGCTACTCCGCCCCCATGAATCGAAACACATGTCATTTGTATACGAGTCTAACATCATAGGAGTACCAATAGTCGTGGCCATCAAGCTTAAACCATCCGATGTGTATGCAACCAATGGAACATCATGAAACTTAACTCAAAAACATGAACATGAGACAAATATTCTTTAAGAAGGCTCACAAAGGGCGACTAATTATTAAGAAAAATAAAAATACCTCGAATCATTCATGGGCCATCTCGAAGAATAGAATCAGCACCCTGGATAGATGAGAACTTAAACAAAGAAAAAACTATTTGCATTCAATTCATCGTTACTTTCTTGATTCCATACTTTTCCCAATTATTACGCACAAACCATTCAACTACTAAAAATGCAAGCCTTTTACTAATAAAGTACCCGGAAAATTAATTTTTCAGTCGATCATTAACCTCATAAACAGAAGTTAAAGGCAAACAAAAATCATAATCAGCATTAACAAGCAAATTAGCTTCGAGTTTTCAAAAATTAGCCTTAGTCACATTAGACGTAGGGCTAAGTTTAGTAGCATATGATACGGTGATCTCTTCATTAGGCTTACTATTAGGGCTAATATCCTTGGTTTCACAAATCTTAACAGTTGACTTTTGACACAGATCATGCACATTAACTACTTTTCTGCTAGTTGTATCTCCATAAGCACGTGGCATAATACTACCAGATTCATTACCAACCTATTCGTTATCATTCGTTTTGGAGGTTTGAACATGGCTAGAACCATAATCATGTTGTGTAACACAGACGATATATTGGCATGCGTCATAGGGTTAACATTTGTATCAGACTTCCCATCAGTGCCCAAGAGTTTCCCTTCAACATTACGAAACTTAGATACCAAGTACCTCAGTTTGGTAAACTCGTATCGATATCAAGGTTCCTAGCATCACGTCTCGCTTTTGATCACATACATACAATTGTCTTTTTTCTTTTTCTTCTTCTCACTCCCTCCCGAATCCAAAAACCCACTTTTCATATTCAAACAAAGCAAAAACAATCAAACCAGAAGCGCAAAAAATGTCCAAGCTTCAAAAAACGCAGAAACCCTAAAAATGGTTTAGAATCGAACAACACAATAACGTCACATGTTTGTAAACCCTAATAGCATTTATGGTCATAATGATAAGGCTCTTATAAACCCCTAATGAGAAGATTGGATCAATCAGTTCAGATTCAAACCCTAAAAGAGATTAATTAAAAAAGAACCCTAAAAAAACGACAATATCTTAATTTGTTGTTTTGCCGCTTGACAATTTACAAATGATTAAAAAATAACCGTTAATATCTTAATTTGCTTCTTGCGTAAAAGAACTAAACATGTATTCTTATTAAAAAGCATTTGAATTTTTTTTTACAATTACAATCAAAACGAGCCAAATATTTCGAAACTTATAATATTTGTTTGATTTTATAAAATAAATAACATTATAAACTATATAACATAAGTTAGTTAGTTTGGTGAGTTATTGAAAACTTACATTTTTAACCCTTAACTATTTATTAAATAATAACACAAAAATGGCAAATATCATCTTAAATAACTAATAAGTATTTATACTAATATGGTAACGTAAACACATTACATTTCATATACGATGCCGACTTAATATATCGTTTTTTTTTAATTAATTTCAGAAAGAAATGTATTAGCTAAACGCGGTCACAACGATTTAAAACATTTATACATGTAAATATTATGTAAAAGCGTAAATTATAACATTTTTATAAATTTTAATATGCATATTATATGGATCATATCATAACGTAAATATTATGTAAAACACGCGAAAAATACAAACCTAGTTAGTTACAATTTACATGAAGAGCATGATATAGGTACTGCCTTGTACAAAAGCTTGATAAAATGTGGATGCATGTGTAGACGAATTACGTATGCACATGCTTGGTGTATTCGTGCACATCCACATGAGTGTATTTAAGGTTGAAAAGTAGTGTAGCATTGCAATCTTAACTTAGATATATGGAATAAACTTGATATGTGTCGCATAACTTTATTTTTGGAGAATTTAAAAATGTAGAGATTAAGTTGATAGCTAATTTTGTTGCAAATGAGAAAAGTAAATAGCTTTCTTTAAGGACCTAATATTCACCTAAATGTGCATCGGTGGTGGAAACATATTAACGAGAACTTGATACTTATTTATGAAAAACGGAAACTTTAATACAATCTAAACTTAATCGTATCTATATGTATACCGAGAAAAGTTTAATATAGAACACAAATACTCTAAAAATCTAATAAATAAAATTGTCATTCATTTTTTCATCAAAAAAATAAAAAATAAAAATAAATAAAATAAATAAATAAAATAAATTCCACTTTCGTCATTGAAAAAAAATATCACAAAACATTAATCGTTACGGAAAAGAATCATATCATCGTAACGAAATTAAATCATTTTTTTTATTGAGGGACACTTCTATATACTTTCAACGAATTTTTTTTCGACTTTTTTTTGTGTGTGAAATTTATGCCTGAAAAACACATGTGATTTTTTATTTTAATATCATATTGATTTATAAAATCACGTGTTCTTTGTGAAATCACACGTGATTTTTAAAATAGATTTCACAAATCACAACACACATGGTGATTTTTCCATATGAAAAGTTTAACACTAAAACACAACTTGAAATTTTTTTTGTCAAAAATATATCGAAATATCCGTCTGCTAAAAGATAAAAAAAATCTCGTTGTGATTGTGTATTTTTTTCCCGCTTAATGATTTATCGTTTACAAAAATTTTATTTATAAAAAAGAAGTGGGAAGTAAGTTTTATTATTTTGATGAATAAATAAGTGATCAAGATTTGTTTATTCATTCGATATATAGAGAACTTCATCTCAACTCTATCTATACTATCTTAAAAGAAAAAAAAATGTCTTTAAAAATTCTTAGAGTGCATACTACTTACTTACCCTTAATGTTTATTTTGACTAATTATTTAACTATTTGAATATCAACTAGTTTTACTTCCAATTTTACTTTTAAATTAATACATAATATACTTAATTAGTTATTTTTTATATTTATTTAATTGATTCATTGATACAATGACCCATTTATTAGTTCGTACTATTAATTCTTCGCGCCCCAATCATTATGTAAATTATTATATTTTTTTAACCGTTTATATCTTATTTAATTTTCTTAAGATTTAAATTAAACTTACAAATATTCTTTTATTACTACTAGTAATAGTTACTATATATACTAAATGTGGGGGAAGAAAACAGTAACAAGCAAAGGCATTAAATGCAAACTTTCTCAACTTGGCAGAAATAGTCCCTGATGTTTAAGTGGAGCTGCAAAATTAGTCCTGCGGGCATTAATTGCTATCTATAGCAATCTGGCAAAAATAGTCCCTAAGGTTTAAGCGGCGTTGCAAGGTAAGTCCTGTAGCAAACATTAATTGCAACTTTCCCAAGTTGGCAGAAATAGTCCCTGATGTTTAAGTGGCGTTGCAAAATAAGTCCTACAGCATTAATTGCTATCTATACCAATCTGGCAAAAATAGCCCCTAAGGTTTAAGCGACGTTGCAAAGTAAGTCCTGTAGAATTAATTGCTAACTATAGCAACTTGGCAAAATTAGTCCCTAAGGTTTAAGTGTCGCTACAAAGTAAGTCCTTTGAAGCCAATCCCGCTGCATCGCGCGGGTTCCCACACTCGTATATACTAATTACCGGGGAAGAAAACAGTACCAAGCAAGCATTAAATGCAAAGTTTCACAACTTGGCAGAAATAGTCCCTGAGGTTCAAGTGGCGCTGCAAAACAAGTCCTGCATCATTAATTGCTAACTATAGCAATCTGGCAAAATTAAGGGGCGTTGCAAGGCAAGTCCTGTAGAATTAATTGCTAACTATAGCAACTTGGCAAAATTAGTCCCTAAGGTTTTAGTGTCGCTACAAAGTAAGTCCTTTGAAGCCAATCCCGCTGCATCGCGCGGGTTTCCACACTCGTATATATAATATTTGGTAACTGATATTGTGACAATAAGAGTTTTGTTATAATGAAGTTCTAAAATAAAAAGTGTAAGAATATAAAATTGTTGGGTGACAATTAATTAAATTAGAAATTATTAAACCACAAGTTCGCAACTAAAGTTGTTTAGCGTTGCACAAATAAATGAGGAACTGCATCACACTAGATCGACGCAATTGAATTTTATTTCGCTACCATATGCCGATGACTTACTACCGGGAATTGTGCACAAGTAATCGTCTAGTATAATAATTATATCTTACATGAATGGATGAAAACACATAACTTTTTGTTAGAAAACATTCTCACACCATATAAAATATCGTTAGAAGTACATTCCATTGTATTGGTTTGCTTAAAAAACTATTTAGAAATCAATAAAAAAAAGTGTCTTAATGGTCTGCATATGTTACTTCGTTATGATTGGTGTGAAGCCAAATCTCCACATCAGCAATACGGTATGTAACAATTTTTTATAGTTATCTTTCAAGTTAGATTCCTTAATCTCCTAGACAGAATCATATTGAATTCCATAGGAAAATGAGAAAAACAGCCGTCAAGTAATTATATTTAAATTTGTTGCAAAAAATCTATTAATATTAAAAATCATTCAACATTTTGTCTTAATGTATAATTTTTGGTAGCAAAATTATCAATATATCCTACTATTTACTATCCAAAAACACATTATTTAAGAATAAACTACGACAAATCGAAAAGTAACAAAATGATACCAATTAGTTATCATTATAAATGTATTAGTGAAATTATCTTTTGTGGTAAGTTGCACAAATAAATGGTTATTATTTGCCTATTATACTTTGTTTCGACAGAATTGAGTTTGTTGTTGTATCTCCCTATCATAGCTTTGAAAATATTATGAGATGTTTATCACACTACTTAATTTGCGGCGCTGCATTGCACAAACTCTGCTTGTAATTAAGACGGTGATGGCCGAATAACTGTCACATAAGCATAAAATCGATCATACTATTTCTTTATGATGAAGTTTAATCTGTATCAAATTGTTTGACAAGTAGTTGCATCCGAAAATGGCAACTAAACTTTTAGATAAGCACATGAAAAAGCAAATATAAGAAACACAATTAGTTACTTGTAACTTTTTTTTTGGTAATACATATACTTAAGTTTCACATTTCTTACAAACCTAGTATGCGCTATTTTGGAATCAATATGACCTTCCTTAAAGACCATACCTCGGAAGACTTGTTGCGCCACAAGCAATTCTTAGATGTTTCCTGCAAACTGTGGGAGTTGGGATTACGTGTTTCACAAAGCTCTACACTTCCTAAATAGACGCGCTCAAAAGCTGGCTTCAAAGTTGCAAGTGAAATTTTGGACTTGAAAAATTTGCTAAAGAATTTTAAATCCCTTCAACAGACTGCACTTTTGAGGTTAACAAATATATTAAAGTGATGTTATATGTATACTTATTGTTATCTTCTATATTTTAGTTGTCCCACTATAAAAGTAATTGTTTGGTGACTGATAATTAAAGTATGTGTAGTTGTTTGAGAAGATGTACTATTCTAATGGGTAGTAATGAATAAATATAACATTCTATTTATAACATTCTATTTCTGCAAGTGTAATGTTACTTTCTCATTTAGAAAGCTAGTTTTAAAGGAACAAGCGTGGCTTTTTTTCTTTTTTTTTTTAAATAAAAATAAAAAAGTATTACTAAGCTTAACTTATTATTATTATTATTATTATTATTATTATTATTATTATTATTATTATTATTATTATTATTATTATTATTATTATTATTGTAAACTTCACTTTATTAAAAAAATCATAGGATTTGTAAAAAGTTAGTGGGAAGCCGAGATACTAACTGGGCCCCTACTCCTCTAGCTATATCAAATCTATTCCTTCTAAAAATATGAGTAGCAGCACTTTCGGATCCGCTTCAATAATGTCACCGCGACCTTCTAAAAATATTATTATTATTATTATTATTATAAGTTAATGCAGCTTAATTAAGCATGACTCTTTTCTTTGACTTATTAAGTATGGCTTTTGAAGTGCATCATAAGCTAAATATCAAGTCCATGGATATAATGGAAGCTTGTACGGCCTATGGGGGGCAAATATAAGCCATCTTTAATCACTATAAAAAACACAATAATTGGCACCAAATTGGAGTATTCTACTAACAAACTTAATGACATTATTGACTACTTTATGACTATGGTTTTTATGCTTTTATGGGATTAATTATCACTTATCTTCTAGTATGTACTTGTCTTCACTTTTTAAATACTAAACCAATAAAATGTTGTAAAAGTTTTAGGTTAAAATGTCCTTATATATAATATAAGCAAAGCATATGTTTGAGATGATAATGATGAAGGACATGACGTGATATATACAAACGTTGATTGGTGGAAGTACATCTTATGTTGTTAGTTGGAGGTCATTTGGTTCTTATCATAGTGACCCTTTGGGAAGGCAAGTGGTTCTAGCTTCTAAGAGTTACTAAAAGGGTAAAAAGTTAACCGGGGTAAAACTGTATGATAGGCAAAATATGTAAATATTTGTCTCATGAAACTAATCTGAATGTAATGTTTAGTTCGATTGCATGAATGCGTATGATCGAAGAAAATATATGTTTTGTTTATGCTTCTTTTATCATCTTTTTACTTGCAATGCAAGTTAACCGGGGTAAAAGACAGGCAATCCTTGATCTAATGAAACAATATATACGAATCTTGTAAACGATACTGATTAACACACAAAATCTACAAGTGTGAAAACATGTGTCATACAACATTATACTTGTACAACATGATATTGATTTGTGCAGGGAATATGTTCTAAGGTGTATGATCTCAAATTTGAATCAAGTTAGAGAAGTTCGATTCGGAAACTGTAGCTATAGTACACCTGCAAATTGGGTAGATTTGCAAGCTTAGAGCATCTTGATGATGCTAGCACAAATATTATAAAAAATAGTGTATATAAAGTTATTTTTGAATATGAAACCAAATGAAAGCTGTTTTAATGTGTACTCATGCTAAATCTCTGCAATAAATTAATTATAAGATTAAATTACATGGATGGTCCCTGTGGTCTGTCCCAAATTGCAACTTTCGTCCCTCATAGTTTAAAGTTGCATCGTCCCTAATTTTGAAAAGAATAACACCATGATATTTTTTTTAACTGGTGTTAAGTGAGTTCGGTTATAATTTACACCTTAGCCCTTTTGGTTAAAGACCATTACAATCGTCTATCCTTTATAATAACGGCTGTTTATAATTTAAAGTTTTTCGACTTTAGGTACGTTTTTATACGTTTTCTTATATTTTTATCAGTTTTCGTCCATTTTTATACGTTTTCATATGTTTTTATACGTTTTCTTACGTTTTTATCCGTTTTTGTACGTTTTTATACGTTTTCGTCCATTTTTATATGTTTTCTTACGTTTTTATCCGGTTTTATACGTATAAAAAACAGATAAAATCATATAAAAACAGACGAAAACGGATAAAAACGTAAGAAAATATATAAATACGGACGAAAACGTCTAAAAAAGTAAGAAAAGCGTATAAAACGGATAAACACATAAGAAAAGGACAAAAACGTATGACATAAGAAAACGGGCGAAAACGTATAAAAATCGATAAAATTGTACGAAAATTGATAAAAACGTAAGAAAATGTATAAAAACGGACAAAAGCATATAAAACCGTACACGAACATAAGAAAACGGACAAAAACATATAAATACGGATAAAAACGTATGGAAACATAAAAAAACAGACGAAAACATATAAAAACGGAAGAAAACGTAAGAAAAACAGACGAAAACGTATAAAAACAGGTAAAAACGTGTAAAATGTATAAAAACAGATAAAACGTATAAAAACGGATAAAACGTATGAAATCATAAGAGAAACAGACCAAAATGTTTAAAAACGGACTAAAATGGATAAAACGTAAGAAAACGTATAAGAACGGATGAAAACGCACACAAACGTATGAAAATGTCATAAAACGGAGAAAAACATATAAAAATCGATAAATACGTATGGAAACATATAAAAACGGATGAAAATGTATAAAACGAATAAAAACGTAAGAAAAAAGGACAAAAACGTATGAAAACGGGCGAAAATGTATAGAAACGTATGAAAACGTATAAAAACGGATAAAAACGTATGAAAACGTATAAAAACAGATAATAATGTCTGAAAACGATAAAACTTATGAAAACGTAAGAAAAACGGACAAAGCGTATAAAAACGGCCGAAAATGGATAAAAACGGATGAAAACTTATTAAAATGAACGAAAACGGATAAAAACGTATGAACATGTATGAAAACGTAAGAAAACATATAAAAACGTGCCTAAAGTCAAAGAACTTTAAGTTATAAACAACCGTTATTATAAAAGGATAGACGATGCAACGGTCTTTAACCGAAAGCGTATAAATTATAACGGAACTCACTTAACACTAGTTAAAAAAAGATCAGTGGTGTTATTCTTTTCCAAATTAGGGGTGATTCATGCAACTTTAAACTACGAGGGACAAAAGTTGCAATTTGGGACAAACCATAGATGTAATTTACTCTACTTATAATTATCAAAAGCGTAAAGATATGTTGTGTTAACTATCAAAAGTGTAATGATTACTTGAGTTTTTTAAGCAACATAAAGCATCGACTAATGCTTAGTGCAATTTAGTAATTTACCACAAAATAAGCACTCAAACAAAGAGGATCATGTATTCGTGTTCATTTATCAAGAAACTAAGTTTACTCGTGTTTGGTTATGTTCATTCATTGAGACATTAAACAGATTTCAGTAAACAAACGCATGAGTGTGCATATTTTAATGTACACTTATTGTCTCTTTTCACTTTTTGTCACCGGATAAATGTAATTCTGAACATGGACGAACACATATAAATGAAGGCACACAAAGACGAAAAAAAAGGGTTAACAAACGGACTACCGAACATTAACGAATGCAAATGAACAAACGAGACCTTTGCTCATACTCGTTTATTTATTAAAACAAATCCAATATCCTATTTCATATTCATCCGCATAGTAGAGAAAAGTTCAATATATATCGCAAGTTTCATCATTGTTCCACTAAAGTCACTCATATTTTATTTACGACACTTTTTAGGGTGAAATTCATGAAATAATAACTAAGTTCCAACAGAGTTTCATTAGAATCACTTAAATTTGTTTTAGTTACAAAAACTACTCAAGTTTTATTGTTGTTTCAACGTTATATTTATTACATATGTCATTCAAGTGTAAATGTTGTTCTAATATTGTGAAAAATTTGAACATTTATTTAATAAAAGCGACAAAAACTATTTAATTCAGTTATTATCGGTTATTATTTTGTTGTATATAAAGTTACTCGTAGAAGTTAAATTCAAGGGGTGTAGTTTTTGTTTTGAGGTACAACTAATTGATGTGTATGCCTTAACACTTAAAAGGTAACTTTATTTATTTTTTATTTTTTATTTTTTTTATCAACTTTTTAATAAAATTCATTAAAGTTGAATGATATTAAAATTTGAGTTATTTTTGTAATTGAAAAATACTTTGAGTGACTTAGTGATACAGTTATGAAAGTTGAATGATTTTCATAGTTTAAATAAAGTATATGAGCGGCTTTAGTAAAACAATGATGAAACTTAATTAGTACTAGACGAGTACCCGTGCATAGCAACGAGATTTTATAGCGACATATCATTTTGTGTTAAAAAAAATTTCTGGGTTATAAACGAAAAATAATAAAAGTTTGAAGATTTAGGGATTTAACATAATGTTTTGAAACCCGGTTCGACCCGGGTGGTTCAACCGGTTGAACCGTTACAGTCGAAAAACGGGTCGATTTAAACCAAGTCAAGCCGACGTATTGGGTCAAAAACGGGTCAAATTAAAGCTGGTCAACCCATCGGGTTTGAATCGTCCTGGGCAACCCGGTTTTCGATATGTATTACTGTAATAGTTTCCTTTTGAAACATATGTTTTCAACATTTTCTTTTTAAATTTCAACTTTTCACTTTTTACTTTTTGGTTTTTCCTTTATATATAGTATAACCAGATAAATAGATCTCGATGAGACCTGATTCACCAGTTTGTATCGGTTTCAACGGGTCCTCTCTGGTTCGTTTTTGGATAGCTTTTATTGGTTAGCCGAACCGGTGGTGACACCGGTTCCCGGTTGAACCCGTTGGTCCGGTCCGATTTTTAAAACTATATGTATCATCAACTTGTTAGCTTGTATAAAGTTTTGTGTGATTTGCATAATGTGTATAATAACATGTACTTTTCAATTTAGAGTGTTTTAAAAATAACATTAGTTAGTGTGTTTAATTATTTTATATTTTGAATTATGTTGTAGTTTGTTTAAATTGTATATTGTGAAAATTTTATTGTACTACTTTTTAGTAAGAGGTGTTTTAATTGATTGTTTTTTATTTGGTAGATATGCTTTAAATTGGTTGTACAATGTGAATAAATTATTGTACTTTTAAGTAATAGGATGCTTTATTAAGAGTATTAATTACACCATTCATTTCTCTTACATTTGACTTTCAATATTTCACTTTTCAAGTTTTGACCGTTTTTCTTTTGCATGTATTATAGATTAAATGATATATTCCCTTTTTGAGACTCTAATAAATTGTTTTAGAGTAAAAAGTACATGGAGTGATTAGGAAAAACCGAAAAAACTATATTAATGAAAATTTTAGAACAAGGAAATAGTTGTTCAAGTAATATTGAGATACTTGACGCCTAGCACATTTTCCTATCAATATATAGATAGATAAAATCATGAAAATTACTCCGGGTTGACAACGGGACGACGTGGATAAGGAAATCTCACGTAGACTGCCTGCTCGAAACGAATTTTATTGACTAGACGATGAACATGTATACATCGAGAGTAAATAACCGCATGAATCCAAATTAGAGAAAGTGATCTATGTACACTAACAACGAAGAAAATGTAATAACTCCGCAAGAAGAATGATCAGATCAAGACTTAGAACGATCAACTATTCATTGATATGTAGAATTTAGAATCCCTTGGACAACTGAAAACACAACCCCTTCTAGTTCCATTTCCAGTTTATAACCGAATCCTAAAACAAAGAAGAAAAAAAGGATTATACCTGAAACTAAAAAATGCATATAACCAAATGGCACTAAAAGCATTTAGGCATACTTACTTGAAGGAATGTAGTCTGCTCGCTGTGTTAAGTAGCCTGTAGCCTACAAGGAAACATAAACTAGCTATACAAGAGTCGACACAGAGCAAAAGAGAACAATTAACGACATTTCTACGCCATTTTTCATGTTCTAGAACTATACATACCACAAGAATGCATGATGAAACATCAGAATCTCAGAACTATACTGTAACTTTGAAGAAGTAAACGCATGGTTTCACAATTAATTTGTAAAGTAAGGATCAAATAAGAAATAAAAGTAAAATGAGAAGAATGAGAAATAACCACAGCCGCACATTTCAGATGCATCTACAAAAAGAAATGCATCTCCCATGAAATTCTCCTTCTTCATTTAAAATATGTGGCTGAAAACATTTCTAATTCTTCTTATTTTTATTTGTCTTCTTAGTGGATCCATTCCCTTAATTTGTACGCATTGCAAGGAGCAAGTGTTTATTCATGTCAATACTGTCAACATATGTGACACGAATTAAGACTTCCAAGTGCCCTAACTTAGCACCAACGTTCGTATATTGTTAGAAGTAAGAACCCCTTGGGCATATTAGAAAGCAGCCCTTATAAGTTCCAGCTTCAAAAGAAAGTATATATTTTGATTGTTTGGTCAAGATCATAATCTCACAAGTTTACAAATGAGAATAAAAACAAAGGTGAATTTGATATATTTTCCACTAATTATACCCGTAACCTGAAAGAAAAAAACAGATAGAAAGAGGGCGATTTCTGAATCCTATAACAAAGAAACAAAATGAGATAAAAGTCTAAGAATCATACCCGAATCCTGAAACAACGAAACAAATAACACAAAAGTTAGCATCTTGGCACATTAACGTGAAGGAAAGTGCAGTATGCATGCCAAAATAAGATTAAATATAATGAAGACGATCCCGACCTAAGAAGCCTTAAGGAAACATAAACTAGCTCTAAAGGACCTGAAGACAAACCACTGCAGGAAGCAGAACAACAAACACAAATGTATACCATCTGTCACGTTATAGAACTACACATGGCTTTAGAAATGGCTTAAGAACGCAAAATGAATACGTAACCTTTAATAACTCGACAGAAATTGACCAATAAAATTGTAAGCAATTAATGCAAAACAAATACTTAACACCGTCTTGAGACTGAAGCTCAATATCATATGCAGTCGTAATCAAAACGATACGATATAAGTTTGGACAATTTCCGGGTGATTGAGGTTCTATACGAGTTTGGTATCAAATTTCTCAAGTTTGACAAGAGAAGAAAAAAAACAATATTTGAAAAAGAACGTATGTTATAGTGTATGATTACGGAAAAAAAAAGTTGTTTATGTCTCCAGAGCAACTTTTTTTTATTGGGCTACTTAGTGTAAGAGTTGTTTTAAGTTTTGAATACCACATTGGTTGGAGGAATGAAATTGTGTTTCCTTAAATACTTCGGATGTTCAAAGTAGTGACATGTTGAAATAAACATTATGTTGTTCTCTTTGTGTGTCGCATGCTGTTTAGTGAACGACAACATGCGAATTGCAAGGATACTAATTAATGTAAATTTACAATTTTTTTTTTATATTTATTTTTTTGTTTAAGTAGTCTATCTTTTTTTATATATATGATGATGTTAGTGTATGACAAACCCAATCTTTCTGTATATGGCGTTAGCTTATGATGAATCCGATATTGTTATAATTGACTTAACTATAAATAGAAACGAACTAACACTCATCAAAATTATACAATAATTTTTTCTTAGCGTTTATCTTCCGAATAAATTGTGTTGCGGGTGATATCCAACACCAAACATTGCCACTAGATATGCGTGTTTGAGTATCAAATTTCTAAGAGCTTCAAAAGAGAAAAAAGTTATAACAAATTTTGGCGTCGTTACCTTTTTTATCAAAACACAAACTTTTTAGTTCCACGTGAATTTAAGAAACGGAACTTTACAAGCTAATAAATATGACAAAATGACGATGAACCTGTATACATCTCGAACATGACCACAAAAAGTTCTAGCACTCTACGTTCATAAAAGAGTATTATAGAACGGATTCCGGTCAACTCAATCCGAGTACCCGACTCTTATAAAAACCTACCTGCGATTGTATGCACTTGAAATATATTTACTACCAGTGTTTAAATATTAATTAAGGTATGTTGGTCAACCCAACCCGGAATGCCCGACTCCTGCAAAAGAAAAATGTTCTGACATGTCACCGAACTAACAGTTGTGTCACATAAGTAACGGTTCAAAAACCTACTGAGAAAACGCAACAATGGATGCAAATTGTGTCGCATTCTATAACTGAAATAAACAATTTTCTTAACACTACCTACAAATTAAGATCAGGTCATAGCCCTAAGTATTGTTCAACGATTTTGTTTCCACCTTACAAAAAAGATTAACGTTATAATATGGGTTGGCAGTCGTGATCTTTGTGTACTCGTCACCTGCTAAGAATAATATTAGTTAGCTTGAGAAAGAAGACGCATTTTCTACCGTATCCTGAGCACTTAGAAGCCTTTAACCAAACATAAACTAGCCATAATGGATCTGAAAACAAATCAGTGTAGAAAGCAGAACCATAAACACAAATGCATTCCATTTATAAATCGATAGAAAATGACTAGTAAAGTTGTAAGGAATATCAAAACGAATGCTTAAAACACTCTTGAGACTCAAGCTCAATATCAAACTCAGCCACTTCTCGCAACCAACAACATATGCAATTGGTAATTGGGATTAGTATAGGTAAAACTAAAACTAAATCAAAACGACATGATATCAGTCTGACCAAATTTTCAGGTGATTAAAGTACTATCCATGTAGGATATCCGACTCCAAATGCATTGTCACTAAATAATCGATTCGAGTTTGGTATCAATTTTCTCAAGTTTGACAAGAGAAGGAAAATAATAATGTGTGAACGGAACATGTTTTATCTTTGATTATGTCTCTAGAGCAACTTTTTATGGGGCTAGTTGTGTGAGACTTGTTTTAAGTTCTAAATCCCACATTGTTTGGAGGAATGAAAATTTTCTTCTTTATATACTTTGGGTGTTTGAATCTATGACAAATTTATATAAACATTGTTATTTACCTCTTTTGCTTGCTGTAACAAACGGATTAAGGAAGTCACATATTCTAATTAATGTAAGTAATCTATCTTTTTATATATACGATGTTAACTTATGTCAAACCCCTTTTTCTTTTTGTATATACGATGTTAGCTTATGACAAACCCTTTGTTCTGTATATGGTGTTAGCTTATGATGAATACGATATTGCTTATTATAATATACTTAATTATAAATATAAACAAACTAGCACTCATCAAAATTATAAATATATACGATTTTAGCTTATGACAAACCTATCTTTTTTCTACTGTTGTTAGCTAATGATCAATCTAAATTTGGTACGTAACGGGATCGAAAATCTACAGACAGTAATTAATGTAAATTAGCAACTTTTTGTCATTTAAGCTGTTAATCTTTTTGTATATATGATGTTAGCTTATGATAAGCCTATTGTTGCTTATAATTGACATCTTAATATACATACCAAAGAATTAACGCTCATCAAAATTATATAATATATTTTTGGGTAAATATATACAAATACGTCATTAAACTTTTTTTTAAGAAGTTCGTCTATGGTAACGAACTTTCATTTTGTTAAGTTGGGTTAATGAACTTATGAATCACGTCATTGTCTCACTAAACTTATAAAAATATACGTACACATCAATGAACTTGTAAAACATGACATTTGTGGCATTTAACTTATTCAAAATATTCGTTCAAGTCACTCATATGAACACTGAAATTATAGAATAGTAATCTAAATGTCAATTTTTATAAGTTTAGTAACCCAATCAAACAAAATGAAAGTTCGTTAAATTAGACAAACTTTTTTAACAACATACTTCCAAAAATTTTCTTCATATAAGTAACTAGACGAATACTCGCGCAAAGCGACGGTGTATAACGGTAAATAATTATACTTGCAAACTTGTAGTTTTTGTGTGACCTTGCCGGTTCAACTGTAGTCATAGCGAGAAAGAAATTTATGGCTTAAAAACGAAAAATATAAATATTTGAATATTAAATAATTTTAAACTATTAAATTAGTGGTAAATGTTGTTACTTGTTACTATTTTTAATTCGTGCTCTATACTACCTCCGTCCCATAATAATTGTCCACTTTTACAATTTATGAGTCTTTCTTGTTTAACTTTCACCATTTATATTTTTATTTGTGTTATATAATACTTGATGAAAATTATACCAAATAAAAATACATTTAAAATCCAATCTATTCATATATTTTTCATCAAGTATTATATTATACAAATAAAAATATTTATGGTCAAAATTGAATAAAAAAGACTTGAAAAAGTCAAAGTGGACAATTATTATGGGACGGAGGTAGTATATAATTTAGATGTAAGTTAATTATTTTAAGGGGTAATTTGGGGAATCAACTTTACTCGTTTCTAAGAGAACGTAAGTTTTCAAGAATAGACAAATTTGTTTTACTAGACGAGTACCCTTGCATAGCAACGAGATTTTAAAACAACACATAGGTATAGTGATAGTTTTTTAAACCGTGTATGCCTATATGTTCTTATAAACCATGTACGTATATTTGTTTCCGGTTCTTACTTTCCATTTTTTATTTTGAAAGATTTTAGACCATGTTTTGAAAAGTTTTAATTTATTAGTTTTTATTTTTAATTTTTAAGTTTTCAAGATTCAATAGTAAAGATAAACCTTTTACAGATACCATCGATAAGTAGTAGAGATTTAGTCCGAAAAATATCATTACCAGGTACCACAATTAATTATTAGAAAAATATGTTCGTGCAGATCCATGTTCTCTTATTAATAACACAAATATATTCAGAAACCAAGTGCTAGTCGTCGCACCAAATTTAGCCGTTCATTAAGGTTCTCAAACTTTTGTCGTGTTAAAGTTAATAACTAAGGTCAACCCCACCCGAGTCGATAAAATTTGTCCAAATTTATAGGAAAATACTATCCTGGATTCTGTATTTATTAACAGGATGATGTAATGAAAGGCTCGCAACGTGTTAATAAATATAACAAAATGATAGTCTACCCGAGAGTTTAACAAAATAGTTTTTAGTACAATCCTACTTTTAAAGAAGAATATGAACTTGTATAAGCGAGAACATATGACCACAATAAGTGCTAGCACTTCAATTATCACTTATTGTAATTTGAAGAGATAGTCAGATAACTAATCATATTTGAGACACTATGTTCATAAAAGAGTATTATAGAGCAGATTCGGGTCAACCCAACCCGAGTACCCGACTCATTCAAATAACTACCTGTTTTGACATGTCCCCGAACCTGCAACCCCCACTCATTTGCCACTCCTACCATAACGGTTAGAAAACCTACACAAAATACACAACAATAGATGCATATTGTATTGTTCAACGATTTATTTTTCCCGTACCAAAAAAGATTAACACTATGATATGGGTTGGTAGTCGTGATATTTATGTCGTCACATGCGAAAGATAACATTAGTGAACGTGATTATAAAGAAGACCCATGTTCTACCATATCCCTAGCACTGGGAAGCCTTTAAGAAAAAAGGCGAAAACGAATCACGGCTGAAATCATAACTATAAACACAAATGCATTCCATTTATAAATCAATAGAAAATGAGCAGTAAGAGCAAGGGTTGCCCACTTCTTTTCATTTGGGCCCCACGTGTGCCACATCACTCCAACACACTAACTAAAAAATAACCCCCCAATTACAACTTACTCACTTCTTTTCATTTGGGCCCCACTTACCCTCATTTTATTTCTTTTCCATATTTTCCAAACACAATTAAATTCATTTCATTCATATAAAATAAAAATACAACATAAAAAAAATACACTGCGTAATAAAAAAACATACGAAATTTAAAATACATTGCGAAATAAAAAAAACATACGAAATTTAAACTAATCTTGTTGCTGATGTAGTTGCCAAACATGCTCAATGATATTTCGTTGAAGTCTTGCGTGCGTTGCTTTATCACGCAGTTCTTTGGCATTCTTTCGTTGTATATCGCATCGCTCAATCCATGTCCGTTGTATATTTGCTCGCGGACAAACATAAATTTCGCTCATTTCGGATATCGCAAACTTTTGATCTTTCAAAATCATGTTATGCAATATGATGCACGTGTACATGACTCTTCTTAGCTTGTTGATAGTCCAAGCACGTGCCGGTTGGCTTATAATATGCCAACGTCCTTGGAGGACCATAAAGCTCTTTCAACGTCTTTGCGAGCACTTTCTTGTTTTTGTTTAAACAAGACATTTTTCTCCGAATATGCAGTCGAGAATGATTTGATAAAAGATGACCAAGTTGGGTAAATCCCGTCAGCTAGGTAATACCCGTGTTCAAATGTTGCACCGTTTACTTGAAACGGAACCTTGGGGGCGATGTCATCAAGAAGGTCGTCGAATAACGGTGAATTATTCAAAACAGTTAAACCATTATTCGTACCCGCTACCCCAAAAAATGCATGCCAAATCCATAAATCGTATGATGCAACGGCTCCAAGCATAATAGTTGGATATTTTTTTATCACCTCTATGAAATTTCCTTGCCACTCAACGGGACAGTTTTTCCATTCCCAGTGCATACAATCAATGCTCCCAAGCATTCCCGGAAACCCATGGACCGTGTTATGTGCGTTATATATATTTTGAATGTCAACTAAATTAGGCTTTCTTAAAAACTCGGGCATAAACAATTCAATTACACACATAGTAAAAAAATCTAGACAATCGCTTGCCGTGTGTGACCCCATTTGCAAATATTCATCAAATGTATCAGGTGCGGTGCCGTAGGCCAATTGGCGTACGACGGATGTGCATTTCATAATTACACTCTAAAATAATCAAAATGCGGTGGAAGAGGATCCACAGTTTGAATATGATTTTCAATACCTTGTACTATTTGTAAGAATAGTTCACGGCTCATACGAAATCGACGCCTAAAATAGTACTCCGGATATTTTGGACAATCAGAAAAATAGTCTGATATAAGACGTTTTTACAATTTCACGGTCACGGTAGATGTAATTACAGCTGCGTGAACTTTCAGCTTCATCTTCTGGCACCGATTGTCCATAACCTGCAACTTTCAAAATCATCTTGATATCTTCTAAATCATCAAGATCGGAATCCGAATTTGAACCAGTCATGTTTATTTTGCTTAGATGCAAAGAGTTGAAAGAGTTGTGTGTGAATGATTTGAAAGAAAAAAGTGTGAATGATTGTATAAAAATGAGGTATTATTTATAAAAGGGTGGGGAAAGTTTTTTTAAAAAAAAAATCATACCGTTACATTTTAAAAATGATAATGTAGTAATGTTTGGATCTTGCAACGGATATATTGGTTGTCGTTTTCTTCGTCGTTGGACGGGCGAAAACCAAAGTGGCGAAGCCACTTGGTGTCGTGGCGAGGAGCAAAGTGACTCAACGAGATGCCATGTAGGCACTGGCGAGATTCAACGATCCCCACACCCCTTGCTCTAAATTTGTTAAGAATATGCACAAAACGAATACCTAGCACACTTTTGAGACTCAAGGTCAATATCAAACTCAAACGCTTATCGCAACCAACAACATATGCAATTGGTAATTGGCTTTAGTCTAAGTAAAGAATAAAGAAAACCAAAACGATAGGAAATAAGTTTGACCAAATTTTTGGGGTGATTGAAGTAGATCCATGAAGGATATCCAAATGCATTGTCACTAATAACCATTTCGAGTTTGGTATTAATTTTCTCTAGTTTGACAAGAGAAGAAAAAAATAATGTGAGAAAAGAATATTATTTAATCTTTGATACGGATAAAAAAGTGTTATGTGTCTAAAACAACTTTTTTGTGGGGCTGCTTGTGTGAGACTTCTTTCAAGTTTTGAATCCTACATCTTTTGAAAGAAAGAAATTTAAGATAATTACTAAAATAAACCTTTTCTATACTTCAATTACCAAAATGAATTTTTTTTCAAGATTTTACCAAAATGAACAACTCTACTTTTTAGAATGTTTTGTCTCCAGGCGTGTGTCTTCACTTGCATGTTTGACTTTGATAGAGGCTAGTAGTGGATAGCCTATCTTTTTGCATATATTTTATACTTTTCTTTTACATATTTCTATCTTTTCACCGGAGCTTTTATTCCTTTTTACCTACCCTATGCATTAACATCCACAAATGGCATTGAAAAAAATTTCCTTAAAGTTTTCTACCTCTAGTTGTTCATCAATTCCTTATATTATAATTCTTTTTCGAAGCTTTAGCCTATGATCTGCACGCCTAGCCTCTCGCCTAAATCAAAACCAAAACCAAACAAACCCACAAAATAACCTCGCCCAGAAGCACCAGAAGCACGCCTAGGACCCTCGCCCATAAAATAACCTCGCCTAGCCTAAGACTAGTTGTACACGCCTAGGACCCTCGCCCAGAAGAACCAATCTCGCCTAGCCTTTCGCCCAGGCCCACGCCTAGAACTAGTTGTACACGCCCAGAACTTTTCCCTCGCCCACTCACTCGCCCATAACTTCTCAGTCACCCGAAAGAACACGTGTAAGGTTAAAAATGTATCCAGGAATTGATCTAAAGGATGATATTTAAAAGTTCATTTTCGTAAATTACACGGGCGAAGTTCAGTTTCGTAAAGTTATAATAAAAATGGGTCGTTTAAGAAATTTTCTCAAGAAATTTTGCTTCTTTAAAAACTTTGGGTGTTTAAAATTGTGACAGGTTCAAATAAGCATTATAATGTTGTCCTTTAGTGTTGGCATATGGCAATGGTAATAACCATATAGCAACACTCCCAGACACTAATTAATGTAAATTAACAATTTTTTTCATTTGAAGTAGGCTATCTTTTTGTATATATCATGTTACTTTTTTTGTATATGGCGTTAGCTTATGATAAATGTTGGCGTGGTTACCTTTTTTATAAAATAACAAAAACATTTTAGTTCCACATGAATCAAACAAGCGGAATTTTACTAGCTAATGTAGGTGTATATGGTTCGAGATTTATGGTTATTAGATTGCTTTTTCGTTTTAAGTTGGCGTTTGAAGGGTTTTTCATGTTCCATGAACATATTTAATGGCCTTGATTCCATACTATTTAGACATAGTAATATTTTAACTACCTGTGTTTAAAAATTAATTAAAGGATGTTGGTCAACCCAATCTCAGTCAATAAATTTTGTCCAAATTTATTGGAAAATAACTATCCATTTTAGGTCAATCCAACCCGAGTACTCCTACAAAAAATTACCTATTTTGACTTGTCACCGAACCGCAACCCCCACTCATCTCTGTAGGTCAGAAAACCTACCGAGAATGTGCCACAATAAATGCAAGTTGTGTCACATCCTATAACTGAACTAAACAATGTATCTTAGCAGTACCTAAGATAATATGATCAGAACATAGTCCTATATTTTGTTTAGTAGATTTATTTCCACCTTACCAAAAAGATTAACACTGTGATATGGGTTGGAAGTCGTGATCTTTGTGTCGTCACTTGCTAAGGATAAAAGTAGTGAACTTGATAACGAAAACAAGTTTTCTACATATCCCGGGCCCTTAGAAGCCTTAAAGAAAACATAAAGTAGCCATAAAGGATCCGAAAACAAATCATTGCAGAAAGCAGAACTATTAACACAAATGCAATCCATTTATAAATCGATAGAAAATGACAAGTAAAGTTGTAAGGAATACGCACAAAATGAATACTTAGAACATTCTTGAGACTCAAGCTCAATATCAAATTCAACCACTTCTCGCAACCAACAACATATGCGATTGGGGTTCTATACAAGTTTGGACAAATTTCCGGGAGATTGAGGTTCTATACGAGTTTGGTATCAATTTTCTCAAGTTTGACAAGAGAATAAAAAAAATAATGTGTGAAAAGAAAATATTGAATCTTGTTTTAAGTTTTTAATCCCACATTTGTTGGAGGAATGAAATTGTGCGTCCTTTTATACTTTGGGTGTTTATCAATGTGATAAGTTGAAATAAATGTTATGTTGTTGTCTTTGTGTTTCACATACTGTAATAAACGGGATAAAATACACAAGTACAAAAACTAATTTTAATTAACAACTTTTTTTCATTTTAAGTGGTCTATCTTTTTATATAAACGACAAACCAATCTTTTTATGTATATAGCATTAGCTCATGATAAATCTGATATTGCTTGAAATTGACTTAATTATAGATATAAACGAACTAACTAATTTTTTTCATTTTATGTAGTCTATCTTTTTGTATATACGACAAACCAATCTTTTTCATTTTAAGTAGTCGAATGCTACTGAATGTTTAGAAAGCAAGTGCTGCCGTGCTGGTGGTCGTACCAAAATTAATAACTAAAGTGATCATTGCAAAATTTATATTCCAGCAATTTTGAGTCAAGATTCCATACTATTTTAGACACATCGTTTAAAAACAAATTAAGGGATGTTGGTCAACCCAACCCGATTCGAAAAATTTTGTCCAATTTTATTGGATGATGTAATGAAAGGCTCACATCCTGTTAATAAATATGACAAAATGACAATCTACCCGAGAGTTTAACAAAATAGTTTTTAGTACAATCCTAATTTTACAGAAGACGATGAACCTATACAATGAGAACAGATGATCACAATAAGTGCTGGCACTCTCGTATCATTTATTGTAATTCGAAGAGATAAATAATCATATGAGACACTATGTTCATAAAAGAGTATTATAGAACAGATTTGGGTCAACCCAACCCGTGTACCTGACTACTATTAGTCGATATATTTATGGATCAAGATATGCACAAGAGTTGGATAAGCACAAGAATATTAGTTGTAATCTTAATGTAATTTGCTAGTTGTAATCTTGATGTAATTTGCTTAATTTGTGGGTGATTTCCATTTACCCAAAATAGCTCAACTTTAGGCTATATGTATCTTAGTTCTTTCAATGGAATAGACAAGACAAATTGTCCACTCAATATGGTTTCAGAGCCATTTCCTATCCCCTCCTAATGTCTCTCCCATATTACACGCTCTCCCTCATCCTCCCTATATTTCAACCCTATAAAAAACCTTTAACCCTTAAATCAGCACCCATGGCAGTTGATGACAAATAAACCATACCCGTGCTACCTTCAACAACAACTCTTCCTCGCCAACAATTCTCATGGCCAATCACCAAACCGTACCCAAAGGTAACACCCATTCTCAGTCTACCAAATCTTCCAATATCCCTCAATTGTGTAATCATTTTAATAAGGGTTCATGCAAGTTCGGTAATCGTTGTAGATTTATTCATGATCACCGAAATCGATCAGGACTGACCAACTTGAAGAAAAGTGGGCGATATACTGGACAAATGCCATATACTCAGAATACAGTTTATACAGTTTATGGGGTAGCACCTGGTTATTATAACTCACGTATGGCACAACCTTATTTCCAGCCCCATTTAATCCCTCGTCCAGCCCAATCACAGAATATCCCACAAGCCCACTTAACACCACAATACCAACACCAACCCATCTTACCACAGGCCCAATACCAAGCCCAACAGACCCCTCATTACCACCATTCCCAGCAGCTCTTGTATGCAGCCCAACACCAAACGAGAGCCCATTCCAATGGTATTTTAGGACCTGCTCCAACAGTATACGATTCACAAGCTACTACACTCCCTAGTGCGTTTAGCACTATGACTTTACAAGACCTGACATGGAACATGGACACAGATGCTTCTTCTCATTTAAATTCTAAAGTTGGTAATTTAAGTACAATTTTTAACAAACGCTTATTTCCATCTGTGCACGTTGGTGACGGAAATTCTATTCCCGTTACTAACACTGGAGATAGCATTATTCCATCTACTCATCGCCCACTTCATCTTCATAATGTTCTTGTCACCCCCAATATTATTAAAAATCTCATTTATGTGTGTCAATTCACTAGAGATAATAATTGCACTGTAGAATTTGATGCTTTTGGTTTTTCTGTGAGGGACTTCTGGACTCGTCATATCCTCCTTCGATGTGATAGTTCAGGAGATCTCTATCCCGTTACCAAGCCGTCATTCACACCTACCGCTCTTCTCTCAACAAACTCCTCCACGTGGCATCAACGCCTCGGTCATCCCGGTGACGAAGTACTCCGATCTCTTGTTTCTCGTCAATTTATTACATGTAATAAAGAAAAGTCTCCACATATATGTCATGCATGCCAACTTGGCAAACATGTGAAGCTTCCTTTTCATAGTTTCAATTCTCTTGTTGAACACTATTTTTGATGTTATTCATTCCGATTTATGGACCTCTCCTATCATTAGTAAAAGTGGTTTTAAATACTATGTCTTATTTCTTGATCATTTTTCTCATTATTTGTGGATTTACCCTCTTCGTAATAAATCTGACATGCTTGATAAATTTTTACATTTTCGTAATTAGGTTAAGAACCAATTTTAGTGTGAAATAAAAAGTTTTCAATGTGATCATGGTGGTGAGTTCGACAATAACCGCTTACATACCCTTTTTGCAAACCACGGTATACAATTTAGATTTTCTTGCCCAAAAACTTCTCAACAAAATGGCAAAGCAGAACGCATGATCCGAACCATAAACAATGTCATTCGCACACTCTTATTTCAAGCTCACCTACCCCCCAGCTTCTGGGTTGAGGCCCTACATATGGCCACTTATCTCCTCAACCTTTTACCCTCTACCGCCATCAACAACGAAATCCCCTACACAAGACTTTTCCACAAAGCACCCGACTACTCTAACTTACGTATATTTGGGTGTTTATGTTATCCTCACCTTCACTCCCCTCACAAACTTGCCCCACACGCAACACCATGTATATTCTTGGGCTATCCCGCCTATCACCGTGGCTTTCGATGCCTAAACCTTGAAACAAACAAAATTTTACTTTCCCGACACGTCACCTTTGATGAAACGCAATTTCCTTACCGCTCAATGACACCCGAATCTCCACCATCCTACACCTTTTTAGAATCTCCACCATCCCCTCTACTTACCCAAATGTTTACTAACCCCCCATCCTGCGCCCATTACACCAAATGATCACAAAAATTTACCTAACAACCCATTACCCCCACCTCAATAGCAACCTAACAGCCCACCAACCGCAGCCCAAAACCAATCATCACTAACAGAACAACCTCCTACGAATACAACCAACCCTGATGCCTCGAACCACCCCACACAACCTCCCACTGAACCACCCCGTACTCACCGCATGGTCACTCGCTCTCAATCTGGCATTGTCAAACCCATTGAACGTCTCTCGCTTCATACTTCTTCAATCTCACCCATACCTAAATCTCCATTCCTCGCTCTTCAAAACCCTCACTGGAATAATGCTATGTATGATGAGTATAATGCGTTAGTTTAAAATGGTACTTGGATTCTGGTTCCACGGCCCTTTGGTGTTAATTTGGGGAGATCTATGTGGTTATTTAAGCATAAATTTTATGCTGATGAGACTTTGAGTCGTTATAAGGCTCGTTTGGTTGCCAATGACAGCAATCAGCAGCTTGGCATTGATTGTGATGAGACCTTTAGTCCGGTTGTAAAACCGGCTACTATTCGCATCGTTCTTAGTCTTGCGGTATCTCGCAAGTGGCCTATCCATCAGCTTGACGTTAAGAATGCCTTTCTTAACGGGGACTTATCTGAAACCGTATATATGCTCCAACCGTCGGGATTTGTAGACCCCCGTTACCCTCATCATGTCTGCCTTCTGCAAAAATCCTTATATGGTCTAAAGCAAGAAACTCGTACTTGGTTTCAGAGATTTGCAGGTTATGCTACCAGAGTTGGATTTTATCATAGTCGTTGTGACTCTTCACTATTTATTCTTCAAAAGGGCTCCCAAGTCGCTTATTTACTTATCTATGTGGATGACATTATTCTTACAGCTTCATCTACTGCCCTCCTACAGCAGATCATTGCCTCCCTACACAGTGAGTTTGAGATGACCGATCTTGGGGCACTTAATTATTTTCTGGGCATTTCTGCTACTCGGCATTCTACATGTCTTTTCCTGTCACAACAGAAGTACGCTACTGAGCTCCTTAAGCGTGCTCACATGACCAACTGTAACCCTTCTCGAACACCAGTTGATACTGAATCCAAACTGGGTCCCGAAGGTGTTCCAGTTCAGGATCCTACTTTATATCGCAGTCTTGCAGGTGGTCTGCAGTACCTCACATTTACCAGACCGGATCTCTCTTACGCTGTTCAACAGATTTGTCTTTACATGCATGATCCTCGCGAGCCACACTTAGCCGCTCTTAAACGTATTTTACGATACGTTCGAGGGACTTTGGAGTTTGGTTTACACCTATATTCATCCTCTACCACTTCTCTTGTTGGATATACAAATGCAGATTGGGCGGGTTGTTCATCCACACGACGGTCTAGTTCGGGAAACTGTGTTTTTCTGGGCGATAATCTACTTTCTTGGTCTTCGAAACGACAGCACACCATCTCCCGGTCTAGTGCGGAAGCCGAGTACCGGGGGGTTGCTAATGTTGTAGCTGAGACTGCATGGCTTCGTGAGCTTCATTCTCCTCTTTCTACTGCCATTCTGGTCTACTGTGATAATGTTAGTGCCGTCTATTTGTCTGCCAACCCTGTTCAACATCAACGGACCAAACATATTGAGAGTGATATTCACTTTGTCCGTGACATGGTTACTGCGGGTCAGGTTCGTGTTCTCCATGTACCCTCTCGTTATCAGTACGCAAATATCTTCACCAAAGGACTTCCTTCGGCCTTATTTGAAGAATTTAGATCCAGTTTGAGCGTCCGGCTTCCTCCCGCTCCAACTGCGGGGGAGTATTAGTCGATATATTTATGGATCAAGATATGCACAAGAGTTGGATAAGCACAAGAATATTAGTTGCAATCTTAATGTAATTTGCTAGTTGTAATCTTGATGTACTTTGCTTAATTTGTGGGTGATTTCCATTTACCCAAAATAGCTCAACTTTAGGCTATATGTATCTTAGTTCTTTGCATGGAATAGACAAGACAAATTTTCCACTCGATAACTACTAAAAAAAACTACATGTTTTAACATTGTTAGTCTCTAATTGTCTTAAGATCAAATTAGATTAAAGTTTAATGCTTAGTACTTATTTAAGACATGGTTTATGTATTATTATTCATGTATGGGTCGAATTTGTAAGTCTGCACATGGGTCAATTTGGTTAACCCAAACAGCCCAATGTAGACAGTTATGATACGTAGTTATTCTTGGCAGTTATTCATCTAAAAGACACAATGGTTGGATGATACAATAACTGTCAAATGGTGTCGTTTAGAAAACTATATATCTATTTTCTGATTTAGAAAACATATAACAACATTTGCAGTGTCTATATAATTTTGTTTCTAGTATCTCTTATTTTACCCATTTACTGTTCTATTGAAATCACACTATTCATACAGATTTTATCTCAAACATGAAACACTTGTTGAAACCAAAGATTGTTGTCAAAGCTTTGGCTCAAATCCATGGGAAAGGCAAACAATGACTGGTTTCCAAAGCGGTAGATACCTTTTAAGAGAAACTCCTAGAAGATTGAACCTATGGAACACAAGAAGAAAGAAAAGCATATCACCAAAAGGAAAAGCAATACTGGCACAAACTGTTTTGGAGAATCAAGCTTTCAATGCCGCAAAGAAGTCAGAAGGATTGAAGAAATTAAAGAGGAAGGTTATGGGCACAAAAAGGGACAAAAAGTGCAAGTGTTACATTTGTAAAGAAAAAGGACATGCCTTTTGGGCATGTGAAGATAGGAAAAAGCTTGCTGCTTTATAATTGGAACAAGAAATGGACACCACAAGAAGAGTCATAGCAGAAGAAGCCAAGTATCCTGAAAAAATATTTTTGACTACATATTACATGGTAAAAGGTACAAATACTAATACTTGGAATGAAATCTGGTATGCAAGCAATGTTTATAAGTTCCATATGTGTCCCAATAGAGCCTTGTTTAATGAAGTGGATTATAAGTTTAAGATGATAGGAAAGGAGGAAAATGAAAAGAAATTCATTTTCTCCTATGGGATTGGAGATATTACTGTTAGTACAAATGAAGGTGATATAGTGATTAGAAATGTGCAGTATACCCCTGAAGTTTCATTCAATATGCTAAGTTTAGAGTTGCTTAAGTCACAAGGATATAGGGTAGAAGTGAGAGATGACATGTGTAGCATCTGCTACATGAATCAAAATCAAGGAATAGGTAATCATTCACCATTCATAGAGAAAGGAGAAAAATAGGTTGGGCTAAGGGAGATTGTAGATGAACACAATCAGTATTTGGAAGACCATTTTGAAAAATTAGACCCAACAGATGAGTGTTCCTTGATAAGAGGCTTGGAAGAATTGGAGTGGAACAGGGAAGATACTCAAGACTATATTGATGAGGAGTATATTAGTTACAATGGAACCCTCTATGCCTTGAAGGTAAATTCTTTCTCAAGGTATCTTTCTTTTATGAATCTATTGAAGAAGGATGATCTGTTGTACAAAAATTGAGAGGTGTTCAGTAAAAGGTTCATAGAGTTAGTGAAATGGTTTTATCTTGTACATCTGAATTATGATGCACTGGATACTATACCACCAGTTGTTAGGGATGTGGATTTGAACTTGTTATGTTTGCATAAGGTTGTTGAAGGTTTAGGAGGTTACTTTCAGTCACACTAGGTGACAAGTGGGGAATAATAGCACAGTTGCAAGGTCTAGATACCAAAGATAGTGATGCAGTTAGAATCTGTTATAAGAAGTTTGTTGATCTAATTGTGATATACCATGAAACTGCACAAGTTCCTTGGGGTGAAAAGCAAGTAGAAGTTGGTGAAACTAGCAAAGAAGCAGACGCCAAGGACCCACCAGGCCAGAAGGAAAACACAGTGAATGATGGAGCACATGAAGAAGGATCAAACAAATTTGGTGTTAGATTGGAGATTGAAGATGAAGAAGAACAAGACAGCAGCCAAGACAACAATAACATTGAAGTCATTGCTTGAAGAAATCAGCAAAAGTCAACTTAGAAGACACTTTGATCTTAAACAATTAAAGGGGAGAATGTTAGCCTCTAATTGTCTTAAGATCAAATTAGATTAAAGTTTAATGCTTAGTACTTATTTAAGACATGGTTTATGTATTATTATTCATGTATGGGTCGAATTTGTAAGTCTGCACATGGGTCAATTTGGTTAACCCAAACAGCCCAATGTAGACGATTATGATAGGTAGTTATTCTTGGCAGTTATTCATCTAAAAGACACAATAGTTGGATGATACAATAACTGTCAAATGGTGTCGTTTAGAAAACTATATATATATATGTATATATATGTTTTTTGATTTAGAAAACATATAACAACATTTGCAGTATCTATGTAATTTTGTTTCTAGTATCTCTTATTTTACCCATTTAATGTTCTATTGAAATCAAACTATTCACACAGCTTTTATCTCAAACATGAAACACTTGTTGAAACCAACGATTGTTGCCCACAAACCTGTGAACAAACATGTCACCGAACCTGCAACCCTACCATAACGGTTAGAAAACCTACATAGAATACGCAATAATGGATGCAAATTATGTCGCATTCTATAACTGAAATAAACAATGCATCTTAACACTACGTAAAAGTATTATATGGGTTGGCAGTCGTGATCTTTGTGTCATCACTTGCTAAGGATAAAACTAGTAAACTTGATAAAGAAGACAAATTTTCTACATATCCCGAGCCCTTAGAAGCCATTAAGAAAACATAAACTAGCCATAAAGGATCCCAAAACATTCCCATAGCAGAAAGGAGAACTATAAACACAAATGCATTCCATTTTTCAAGTTGTAGTTCGACTACACGTACCTTAAGAACACAAAATGAATACGTCACCTTTTATAACTTGATACAAAATGGCGAGTAAAGTTGTAAGGAATATACACAAAATGAATACTTAACACATTTGAGCTCAAGCTCAACATCAAACTCGACTGCTTCTCGCAACCCAACAACATATACAATTGGTAACTGGCTTTAGTATAAGTAAAAAACAAAGAAAATCAAAACGATACTATACAAGTTTGACCAAATTTTCTGGTGATTGAGGTACATCTGTGAAGGATATCCAACTTCAAATGCATTGTCACTAAATAACCGTATTCGCGTTTGGTATCAATTTTCTCTAGTTTGATAAGAGAAGAAGAAAACAATGTGTGAATAGAAGTATAGAACATATATAATCTTTGTTTACGGAAAAGAAAATGAGTTATGTGTCTAAAGCAATTTTTTTATGGGGCTACTTGTGTGAGACTTATTTCAACTTTTTTATGGCTCGGTATAGTCATGACTCATGAGTATAATTTCGTTCTTGATTTGGTATAGTACTCTCCTTTCCTCCTCGACAACGAATATAACATACTTTTCTAAAGTCGAGCTGAATATGAAACAACAATGGTTGTACGGTTGTACCTCTAATTTTTCATGATGAATCATGCCTAACATTTTATGTTGGAAAATTTAGTGCACTTGTGGGAATAGTTCACACCTTGTAATGGGTTAGGAGGTACGGAGTGTACACCCATAAGGTCCATGAACACCCTGACTCTTGTAGTGGTTTGTATTGGTAGTACTTGGTGAAAGTACTGTTGTGGTTACCACTGATTCTCAGTGTTTCCACCGGCATACTTCCACTGGATCGTGTTTCCACCGGTGGTGTTTCCATCGAAGTGGTGTTTCACTGAAGTAAGTAGTGTTACACTGAAGCAGTGGTGTTTCCACTGAAGCAGTGTAACCACTGATAGCACTATGAAAGTACCGATGAAAGTACTGCTTGTAACGGTTTTGACCTATTCAAGTGGCAGTTTCAACTGCTTAATGACCACGTTTAATTGGTCATGTAACCACTAACGGCTATAATGGGGATAATTATGAGGCTATTAATGGGCCGATTAATACTCATAATTCCATTAAATTAGCCAAGAGTATTATCCTATAAATAGGATATCTGGTTATGCATGGACACACACAGAAAACACTAAACACTTATTAGCGAAAGGGTTATAGAATTGTGCCTAATTCTCTAACTACATTTGGTCTTATCCCAAGTAGATATTCGTGATACCCAGGCATTAGGGTCGAATAGTTTACTTTGGAAAGTGATCACACGATTCCAAGTGATATCCGGTAACCACCTAGTGGTATCTGTTACTGCTGACCTTTGTTTTGTTTCTGCTGAACAGTTGAGCATTTCTGCTGAAGTTGATTATCTTAACCCTGTTGCTGTGACATAACCACCAACAATCAAAGTAAACTATTTTTGTGATAATCAATGGCAACTGCTGCAATGAAACACATGGCTTCAAACTTTGCTAAACTGGACAAGTTTGAAGGGGTGGACTTTAGGAGGTGGCAGAAGAAGATGCATTTCTTGCTGTCAAGCATGAGTGTGGTGTATGTGCTAACCACACCTATTCCTGATGATGGTGATGATGCTACAGTGGAGCAGATCAGGAGGAGGAGCAAATGGGAGAATGATGACTACATATGCAGAGGTCTTATTCTCAATTGTATGTCTGATTCTCTGTTTGATATTTATCAGAACTTTGAATCTTCCAAAGAACTGTGGGATTCCTTGGATGCCAAATATATGGCTGAGGATGCATCAAGTAAGAAGTTTCTTGTTAGTAATTTCACAAATTACAAAATGACTGATTCAAGACCAGTCATGGAACAATACAATGAACTTCTTGGAATACTTGGAAGGTTTACACAACACAATATGAACATGGATGAGGCCATTAAAGTCTCATGTGTCATTGACAAACTCCCACCTTCTTGGAAAGATTTCAAGCATACCTTGAAACATAAGAAAGAGGAGTTAACTCTGGTTGAGTTGGGCAGTCATCTGCGCATTGAGGAATCTCTCAAGATGCAGGATAATGACAAGCCAAAGAGCAGCAATGCTGCTGGTGCATCGGTTGTCAATATGGTGGAGCATAACAACTCCACCAGGTACAATGACAACAAAGGCAAACGCATATTTCATTATAACACAAGGGCAGATCCCAACAAGAAGGCAACACCTACTTGTTAGAAATGTGGCAAGACTGGTCACATTAAAATGGACTGCAAGGGTGTTAAAGTTGGTGGTAAAGCCAATGGATCAGGCACTAATGGTTCAGGGAGTGGTGGTTCAGCCAACTCACTGAAAGGTCAGAATATGTTTAATAAGTCTTTTCAGATTTATTATGTTACATATGTATCTGAATCTTTTTATGTGCAGGATGATGATGTTGCGTGGTGGGTTGACTCTGGTGCAACAGTTCATGTGTATAAAGATAGAAGCTGGTTCAAGACTTATGAGTCATTGAATGATGGTTCTATTCTTCACATGGGAAATGAGTCAACAGCCTTGGTGCATGGTCGTGGTTGTGTAGATCTTAATTTTAGTTCTGGAAAGATTGTAACTTTGTTTAATGTTATTCATGTTCCTGATATAAGGAAGAACTTGGTTTCAAGTAGTGTATTGAATAATCATGGATATAAACAAGTTATTGAGTCTGATAAATTTGTGCTTTCTAAGAATGGTGTTTTTATTGGTTTTGGTTATTTATGTAATCAAATGTTCATGCTTAATATTACCACTGACAGTGTTATTTCAGCTTTTGTGACCACATATAACCAGACTGACTCTATCCTATGGCATGCAAGACTTGGCCATGTACACTATAAAAGAATGCAAGATATGTCTAAGGTTGGGTTGATCCCAGCTTTTGACATGGACACTGAAAAGTGTAAAACTTGCATGTTGACCAAGATAACCAAGAAACCCTTTCAGGGTGTTAGTCGTGAGACTAAGGTCTTGGAGCTTATTCACAGTGACCTGTGTGATTTGCATGCCACTCCTTCTTTGGGGAATAAGAAGTACTTTGTGACATTTATTGATGATGCTTCTAGATTTTGTTATGTCTATTTGTTACATACCAAGGATGAAGCATTAGATAAATTCAAAGTGTTTAAAACTGAAGTTGAATTACAACTTGGGTCTTTGATCAAAAGATTAAGGATTGATAGGGGATGTGAGTATATGGATACTCTGTATTTTCAGTCTATTGGTATAATCCATGAAACGACTGCCCCTTATACTCCTTAGCAAAATGGTATTTCTGAAAGGAAAAACAGGGTGCTGAAGGAGATGGTTAATTCCATGTTGTCCTATTCAGGACTGAGTCAAGGGTTCTGGGGTGAAGCTATGTTAACAGCTTGCTATTTATTAAATAGGGTTCCCAACAAAAGGAACAAGGTTACCCCTTATGAACTCTGGACTAAAAGGAAACCCAACCTGAACTATCTCAGGGGGTTGTAGGGCTGTTGTAAGACTCCCTGATCCAAAGCAAAAGACTTTGGGTGAAAGAGGCATTGACTGCATCTTTGTTGGGTATGCTGAGCATTCCAAGGCTTTTAGGTTCTATGTTATTGAACCTAATGAATATGTTTCAGTTAACTCTATAATTGAATCAAGGGATACAGACTTTGATGAGAATAGATTCTCATCAGTCCCAAGACCAAGTAAGAGGATTCCTAATGGAACTCTTGACACTGGTGTATCAAAGGTCCCTGATGATAAACCATCAGTGGTCCCTGATGAGGTTGTGGTTCAACAACCTGAACCTGTGCTCGGGAAGAGCAAAAGGGTCAGGACTCTAAAGTCATTTGGACCTGAGTTTCAACTACACTTAGTTGAAGGAACTAGGGATGAGGTCTCAGACCAATACTCCTATTGCTTCATTGTTGAGGATGATCCCAAGACATTTGAAGAAGCAATGAAGTCTCAGGATATTGCTTTCTGAAAAGAAGCAATCAATGATGAGATGGATTCCATCATGGGAAACAACACTTGGGTGTTGGTTGATCTACCTCCTGGTTGCAAACCTCTAGGTTGCAAATGGATTTTCAAAAAGAAAATGAAGGTAGATGGAACTATTGAAAAGTTCAAGGCTAGATTAGTTATTCAGGGCTTTAAACAAAAGTAAGGGATAGACTATTTTGATACTTATGCCCCAGTGGCTCGTATCAGTACCATAAGACTGCTGATTGCTATGGCATCTATTCACAATCTGATTATTCATCAGATGGATGTGAAAACAGTTTTCTTGAATGGTGAATTGGATGAGGAGGTTTATATGAACCAACCTCAGGGCTTCATCATGCATGGTAATGAAAACAAGGTGTGTAAACTGATTAAGTCTCTTTATGGACTTAAGCAGGCACCTAAGCAATGGCATCAAAAATTTGATGAAGTGGTTTTGTCTAGTGGTTATGTTCTTAACCAGGCTGACAAATGTGTATATAGCAAATTTGATGAATCTGGTAAAGGAGTAATCATTTGTCTATATGTTGATGACATGTTGATCTTTGGCACTGACTAAAATCAGGTTGACCTGACAAAGGAATTTTTGTCATCAAGGTTCTCCATGAAAGACATGGGGGAGGCTGATGTTATCCTTGGTATAAGGATTAAACATGAAAGTAATAGAATTTCTATCTCTCAGTCTCATTATATTGAGAAGGTACTGAGGAAATTCATTTACTTTGATTGTACTCCAGTGAGTACACCTATAGATACTTGTGAGAAGCTGATGCCTAATCATGGCAAGGCTGTATCTCAACTTGAGTATTCTAGGGTGATTAGCTGCCTGATGTATGCCATGACTTGTACAAGACCTGATATTGGTTTTGCAGTGAGAAAATTGAGTAGGTATACTAGTAATCCTAGTGCTCATCACTGGCAAGCAGTTCAAAGGGTACTGAAGTATTTGAAGAGAACTATGGATTATAGTCTCTCATATAATGGTTACCCATCAGTGTTGGAAGGATACACTGATGCAAGTTGGATCAGTAACACTGAAGACAATTCGTCTACCAGTGGCTGGGTATTTCTACTTGGTGGAGGTGCAATTTCTTGGGCATCCAAGAAGCAAACTTGCATCACCAGTTCAACAATGGAATCTGAATTTGTGGCTTTAGCACCTGCTGGTAAAGAAGCTGAATGGTTGAAAAAGTTGCTTCTTGAGATTCCATTGTGGCCTAAACCTATAGCACCTATTTCTATCCGTTGTGATAGTGCAGCTACATTGGCTAAAGCTTATAGCCAGATGTACAATGGTAAGTCTAGACACTTAGGTGTCAGACATAGCATGATTCGTAAGCTTATCATGAATGGGGTGGTATTTATAGAGTTTGTGAGATCTCAACAGAACTTAGCTGATCACTTGACGAAGGGTCTGGCTAGAGACTTGGTTATAAAGTCTGCTAAAGGGATGGGTTTAAGTCCAACTTAGTCACTGAATGCTAGGACACCCAACTCCCTCCTGAGAAAACTTAGGAGCTGAGTTCAATGTGGAAAGCTGAACATTCAGTGGACTGGAGCACATGTTTTTTATTACATCCCAAGGTTGTGCTCAGAACCTGCTGAAAGGAGGATGAAATCTTTACTTCTTAATGATTAATTTTCTTTGAAAAAGTGCTTGGAAGGAGCATGAATAAAGAGGAACCACCTATGTAAATGTTGAAGTTTTGCCGCTTCAGGAAGCTTTGGACTTTTAGCTTTTACAACATTTATGAATTTGGATACGGACACATGGCTTGTATAGTGTCAGGAGCTGATAAGTGTTTGAAAACTTGTGTGTATTTTATCTTCAGGTATTCAAGTGGGTTGAAGGGTTCAATTCTTAGAACACCCTGATTCTAGAATATTTGAAACATGTAATTTACTAAGATGGAAATTCAATCCTCAGGACATTTTCATTTATGCACTTGTTTTGCTTGATGTTTAATTTTCATGCAAAGGAAGTGAACTAAATTTGGGGAGGATTGTTGGAAAATTTAGTGCACTTGTGGGAATAGTTCACACATTGTAATGGGTTAGGAGGTACGGAGTGTACACCCATAAGGTCCATGAACACCCTGACTCTTGTAGTGGTTTGTATTGGTAGTGCTTGGTGAAAGTACTGTTGTGGTTACCACTGATTCTCAGTGTTTCCACTGAAGCAGTACTTCCACGGATCGATGTTTCCACGAAGTGGTGTTTCATTGAAGTAGTGTTTACACTGAAGCAGTGGTGTTTCCACTGAAGCAGTGTAACCACTGATAGCACTATGAAAGTACTGATGAAAGTACTGCTTGTAACGGTTTTGACCTATTCAAGTGGCAGTTTCAACTGCTTAATGACCACGTTTAATTGGTCATGTAACCACTAACGGCTATAATGAGGATAATTATGAGGCTATTAATGGGCCGATTAATACTCATAATTCCATTGAATTAGCCAAGAGTATTATCCTATAAATAGGATATCTGGTTATGCATGGACACACACAGAAAACACTAAACACTTATTAGCGAAAGGGTTATAGAATTGTGCCTAATTCTCTAACTACATTTGGTCTTATCCCAAGTAGATATTCGTGATACCCAGGCATTAGGGTCGAATAGTTTACTTTGGAAAGTGATCACACGATTCCAAGTGATATCCGGTAACCACCTAGTGGTATCCGTTACTGCTGACCTTTGTTTTGTTTCTGCTGAACAGTTGAGCATTTCTGCTGAAGTTGATTATCTTAACCCTGTTGCTGTGACATAACCACCAACATTTTCAACTCGATCATGATTTCATACTATTATAGACATGGTAATTCTATGCACTAGTAATATACTAACTACAAGTGTTTAGTAACTAAGTGCTTAGAGGTGACAATTTTAGACCAGTTGGTTAGGATAGGTCACATTGGGTAAACTTTCGAAGTGATAAGTTTTGTTGAGACTCCCTCTATGTATTAGATGGGTCCAAATGGGTATGTAATTTAACCAACGGATACAGGGCGGGTCTACCGGGTGATTTTTTAACACTTTGTTATAGGGTTACTTTTGTGAAACTTGTTTTATGTTTTGAATCCCACATTGGTTTGAGGAATGAAGTTTAGCTTCTTTATATACTTTGGGTGTTTAAAAAAGTGACAAGTTGAAACAAGCATTATGTTGTTGTCTTTGTGGATGTATACTGTTAAACTATTAATATCTATAAGACCAACGTTATTTATGACACATAACAATTATTGTAATTTAATAACTTTTTGTCATCTTAAGTTGTTTATCTTTCTATATACATGTTGTTAGTTTATGATAAGCCTGTATTTTTCTATTATATGTTAGCTATGATAAATCTAACATTACTTATAATTGACTTAATTATAAATATAAATGAATTAACACACATTAAAATTATACAATTTTTTTTCAGAATAAATTGCGTGGGTGATATCCAACTTCAATCGCATTGCCACTAGAAATGTGTGTTTGAGTTTGGTAGGGGTGAGCATGGGGCGGGGTGGGGCGGTTTTATGGTAAAACCAAAAACCGAACCGTATATTTCGGTTTTTGGAAACTACAAACCGTTTAGTTTCGGTTTTTTCGGTTTCGGTTTCGGTTTTTCCGTTTTTGACATTGAATCGGTTTGGTTTCGGTTTTTATTTGGTTTTTTCTCACTTGAAATCAAGCAAGTTTTAATCTTATATGAAGTTTACAATTCTAAGTTTTCAAGCAAAAATATTTAAAGAAATATCAATAATAACATATTATCTAGCAATCCAAAGTGTCGAAAAACGTACAAAACAACCAAACATCAATCTAAAATATAAAATGCACGTCTTTGCGGCTTTGCACTTTTCGTTCGCTTACGAGAATTGCAGGGGAAATTTTCAAAGAACACTATTGTTCGAAAACAAAGATATAAAATCTATAATTAAAACAAATTTTAATATATAGATAGTAAACAACCCATTTTTTTTAATAGATAAAGTTTTATACTTAAATCTTTAAAATTAAATAGCAAATCTTTTATATAGATAAAATTATATAAAAACATATAAAAAGGTGGGGCAGGGCGGTGTTCTCGGTTCGGTTTTTCTTATGAAACCAAAAACCGCCTCAAACATTCGGTTTTTATAAAATTCAAAACCACCGCCATCGGTTTGTCAAATGGAGTGGTTTTTTTGGTTCGGCATTTTCGGATTTTTCGGTTTTGATTCCGTTTTTCGGTTTTTGTGCTACCCCTAGAGTTTGGTATCAAATTTCTAATAAATGCGAGTATTAAAAACCTATGTGATGTTGTTCAACCCAACCCCGACTCAATAAATTTTATCCAAATTCTTAGGATTTTTTTAATCTAATTCGGGTAATCCTAACGCGAGTAACCGGACTTGTTCTATGTTTTGTATCTGACATTGGTTAGAGGAATGAAATTTTGCTTCCTTTTCAATGCTTGAAGCCTTGAATTTGAATATCGTTATAATGAGATAACCGTATTAAGGCAAATGTTAGGCAATGAATCATAACAATTAACATAAGTTAACAACTTTTTTCATTTTAAATAGTTTTTCTTTTTCTAGCTTGATAAATCTATTATTGCTAATTACAAATATAAATGAAATAACACCAGTCAAATTGTACAATATATTTTTAACTAAACTTTCTTAGAATTTATATCGGGATAAATTGTTGCGCCGGTGATATACAACTAAGAAAAATGATTTGTAGACCTAAATTGTGTGCCTAAATATATACTTACAACTATGATTAGTGAAATTGAAATTTTGATTAATTAATATGAAGAGAGAGAGAAAATATATAAAACTTGTCAAAATGTGAAGGGTGTAAGCCTATTTGTAGGTCTATTATGTAGGCCTATATATCATAACTCTACAACTAAATACCTTCGTTGAGTTTTGTCTCAAATTTCTAACCTATTGTTGCGCCGGTGATATACAACTATATTTTTAACCTATTGCGTTGCCACTAAATACCTTTGTTGAGTTTTGTCTCAAATTTCTAATAGCCTTATAAAGAATTCAATTTTTTTTTTGGCTTAATTACTTTTTTATGAGAAATTAACAGGTTTTTGGTCCCACATGGATCAAAAAAGCAGAATCATTGATTGGTTGAAGTACATGTTATGCTGTTAGAGGTCATTTGACATTTGGTCTGATCATAGTTACCCTTTGAGAATGCAATTGTTTCTAACTTATGCGAGTCACTAATAAAGTAAACCGTATGTCGTACAGTATTTACCTTGAGACGTACGATAGAACCATTATCCTAGACATGATTTACAACAATTGTACATTACTCCATTTGGTTGTGAATTGTTCTTACACAACGTGAGGTATCGTTCCAGTAGTAAAAAGCAATACCAGTGAAACTTCAACACTAGAGAATAGTTTCTCAAATAATTTCGAGATGCTTGCATCCTAGCATATTATCCTATAAATATAAAGAGAAAACCATTAAAATAAATAAATAAATAAATAAAATCATGTAATTTAAGAATTTAAGAACGCATTTATAACTCAACGGACTAGTGAAGTTGTAGGCAATAATACACTAAACAAATACTTAACACACTCTTGAGACTCTAGTGATCAATATATCAAACTCTAGTGATCAATATCAAACTCAACACCAAAGGCATCTTGGCCCAGCAGTATGTGAGTGGTCTATCAATCTAGAGGTGTGGGTTCAAGTCTTGTTCGAGACATGTTTAATAGAATTTGTGAGATAGGTGATATAGGTTGTAATAAATATGCTATTCTAAATTTTAAAATAATAATAATAAATAAATAAAAACTTTGGCCAAATTTTTGGGTGATTAAGGCACTATCCATAGAGGAAATCCAACTCCAATTGCATTGTCACTAAATAATCATATTCAAGTTTGGTATCAACTTTCTCAAGTTTGATAAGAGAAGAAAAAACAATGTATAAAAAGCACATATGTAATAGCATATGGAAATTGTGAGGCTAGTTGTGTGAGACTTGTTCTCCGGTTTGAATCCCACATTGGTTGGAGGAATGAAATTGTGCCTCTTTATATACTTTGGGTGTTTGAGATTATGACAAGTTGAGATAAACAATAAGTTGTTGTTTGCGAGTTTCACTGGCTGTTAACCCTACTGTAATAAACAGCAAGTAATGTTGCAGATAATAATATATGTAAATATGCAACTTTTTGTCATTTTAAGTAGTCTATCATTTTGTATATATCATGTTAGCTTATGCCAAACTCTTTTTTTTTTTTATGGTGTTAGCTTATGATAGATCTGAAGATGCTTATAATTGACTTAACTATAAATATAAATGAACTAACACTCATTCAAATTATACAATAATTGTTTCTTAGCATTTATCTTCGGAACACATAGTGTTGCGGGTGATATCCAACTCCAATCACATTGCCACTAAATACTTGTGTTTGCGTACAAATTTCTAATGAAATCAACGGATTTTCCTATTAACTATAAATTTCATTGTTGCCAGTATTGATATGTAGAACATGACTCTTCCCTAGAGCCTCCGATAGCACAGTCGAGACAACAACGAGTTCTCTACCTCTGCGGGCTAGAGCAGCGGAAATTTTCGGAATTCAAGAGAAGGTCACAGCGAGACGAGCCATTTATCATTACGATATGTGTCTAGTGAAAGTAAAAAATAAAAAAATATAAAATATAAAATAATAAAATAAAAAATGCTTTCTAGTTCCAGATGAATAAAAGAAGTGGAATTTTACTAAATGTAGGTGTATATGGTTCGAAAAAAAATGAACGTTTTCCAATCCCGCCTTCCACCGGGTAATGGAGGAGGTGAGATGTAGACAACCTTACCCTTACCCGAAGGTAGAGATTCTGCTTCCAGGGGACCTCCGAATTTTTTGCAGTGAGGGAGGATCGAACCCTTGACCTTTATGTTCAAAGGAGGGGGTTTTCAACTGATGCCAGCTAGGTTCGAGATTCATGATATTGGTTTATGGAAGTTCAGGTGTTGCATTATAGTGGTGGTTTTACTCTAAGACTAATATCGTGTGAGGTTTTAGGGACTATTCAAGTTTGATGTATGGTCATTTGCGTTATGGCAATTTCCAAGTTTTACTCTAATCTTGGAAGATTTTACGGACTATCCAAGTTTTGATCAAAAGGGTTATAGGGTTTAGCAATCATTGGTTTACGGGTTTGGTTTTAGTGATCAATTCAAAATCGGATACGGCTCAGAATGTGTTTAGTTTTAATTTTGGTATAGTCATTGTTCATGAGTATAGTTTCGTTGTAGTCTTGACTTGGTACAATACTTCCCTTTCCTCCTTGACGACGAATATAACATACATTTTAAAGTCGAGCTGAATATTAAACTCAACCTCTTTTTGCACCCATTTACATGCAATTAGTGCTTATGATATCATATCTTCAATTATATCAAACGATGGTTATAACTCTGCTTTTTCTTGATAAATTGCGCCTAACATCTTCAACTCATGATTTCATACTATTTAGACAAGGCGATTGTATGCACTAGTAATATACTGTATTAGCTACAAGTGTTAAGAATCGGTAGTTTAAGCTCTCAACTTTTTCTGAGGTTGAAGTTGATACCTCAAAGGAATTCGTGACTTGGAAAACAATATCCATTTCACGTCAACCCAAGCCGAGTACCCGACAACTACAAAAAAAGTACCTATTTCTACGTGTTACTCAACCCGCAAACCCACACCTATCTTGCCAACCCTACCATCATTGTTAGAAAACATACGAAGAATACGTCATAGTGGATGCCAATTGTGTCGCATTCACTAAGCTAAACAATGTATCTCAAGTCTTAACACTACCTAAAATATACGATATAAGTTTGGCCAAAGTTTTGGGTGATTATGATAGCATCCATTTGCATTGTCATTAAATAATCGTATTAGAATTTGGTATCAATTGTCTCTAGCTTCATTAGAGAAGAAGAAAACAATGTGAACCTTTCTGAGTATACGACATTAAAAGGTGTAGAGTCTTTAGAGCAACTTTTTATGGGCTACTTTTGTGAAACTTGTTTTAAGTTTTGAATCCCAGATCGGTCAAGGGGTCAAATTTTGCTTCGTTATATAGCTTGGTGGAAAAAACTTTGTTAAGTTGAAATAAATATTATGTTGTTCTCTTTGTCTCTCGCATTCTTTTATACTAGCAGGGTACCCGTGCGTTACAGCGGCGAGTACCTTGAAATAAAAAATTTCGATGAATAATGTATTTTAGTTTATTTTGTTCTTTTTAAAAATAAATTTACGGATATCAAGAATTTAGTATAGCCCGTGCCCGTTCGGGCTCCTGCTCGGGCTCGAGCCCGTTTGGTCCGCGCCCATTTGGCCCGTTGCCCGTTCGGGCTTGAATATTTGTATAATGTGCTTTATTATTTTTAGTAGCGAAATTTAATGCAGGAATTGTGCTTACTTTGGTTGTACAGTATGTTTGATAATTTGTATTTCTTATGTAAGGGTGTTTTAATAACCGTATTAATTGTATTTATTGACCAGTTAAATAATTGACTACATTAAATAGTATTAATGTGGTGTTTTGTTGTACACTATGCTGCTTGTCTTGTACATCTGAAAATTATGTGCATTAAAGTATTGTTTATGTTTTTTTTTTTCTCGTAAATAATAGTCATTATAGTCATTAATAATATTGACCACTTTAATAGCATTAATGTTGTAAGTCTGAAAATAAGATTGAAAATTACGTCATGTTTATTTTGTTGTACACTATGCTTATTTTGTTGTAAATTTGAAAATTGGTTGCAGCTATTGTACATTGTGCTTAATGGTTGTAATTTTTGATGAAAGGATGTTTTTAATAGCATTAATGTTGTTTGATAGAATTTTGGTCTTAAAATGACAGCACACTTTATTTTGTTGTACAATATTCTTACTTTGTTGTAATTCTGAAAATTGGGTGCATTAAAGTGTTGTAAACCGTGCTTAATTTCTTGTACGTCTTAAAATTAAGAGTGAGGTGCCTTCGTGCATTATATGTAGTATAGAAAATTACAACAACGTGATTGAGATTTAGATAACAGTTAATGTAATTTAACATTTTTTTTTTCATTTCAAATAGTCTTATCATTTTTTTTTTTTTTTTTTTTTCATTTCAAAAAGTTTTATCTTTTCTTTACATACGTTGTTAGCTTATAGCTTATGATATATATATATAAATATATATATATATATATATATATATATATATATATATATATATATACTACGGCTTTATTTGTTCTCTGATGTATATATATGATGTGATGTTATTGGTTACTGATGTACCTGCATGTCTAGTTGTGTAGTACATATGTTAATATTCGTCTTGTGTAATTTGAGTAATATGGATTTGCTGAATAACTAATTGAAGGTTGCATAGAATTTCTCTGATTGTGCTCTAGAAACAGGCCCTATACACACACATATAAACTACTGGGCTTTAAGAAAAGTCGGTGCCCCTTAACTTTGTGAGGTTCAAATCCGGTCAAATTAAATACTTAAGACACTCTTAAGACTCAAGATCAATATCAAATTCAACCGCTTATGGCAACCAATAACAAATGGAATTGATAGTCGGCTTTAGAATTAGTAAAACTAAATCAAAACGATACGATACAAGTCTGACCAAATTTTTGGGTGATTGAGGTACTATTCATGGAGGATATCCAATCCAATTGCATTGTCACAAAATAACCGTATTCGAATTTGGTATCAACTTTTCCAAGTTTGACAAGAGAAGAAAAAAAGTAATGCGTGAAAAGAACATGGTTAATGTTTGATTACGGAAAAAAGAAATAGTTGTTATGCCTCTAGAGAAACTTTTTTTAATGGGGCTACTTATATGAGACTTGTTCTATGATTTTAATCCCACATTTGTTCGAGGAAAAAAAAAATTGCTTCCTTATATACTTTGGGTGTCCAAAATTGTGATAAGTCGAAATAAACATTATGTTGTTCTGTGTATCTTTCGCCTACTGTAACAATCAGCATATGAAGGGTATGCATGACAATTAATGTAAATGAACAACTTTTTGTCATTTTACGTAATCTATTTTTTACTATATATGTAAGTTGTTAGCTTATGATAAATCTAATATTGCTTAAAATCGACTTAATTATTTTACTTAGTTTTTTAAACAATTTGTAAATGCTGCGGGAGATATCCAACTCCAAACATTGCCAATAAAAATATACGTGTTTGAAACTTTGAGTATCAAATTTCAAATAGCTTCAAAAGAAAAATAAAATAAAATAAAATAAAAAAACTTGTTAGTCCCACCTGAATCACAAAAGCGAAATGTTACTAGCTAATATAGGTGTATATGGTTCGTGATATATGATACTGGATTATTGAAGTTCAGTTGTTGCATTATAACAGTTATTTTACTCTAATCTTTGGTACGTTTTAGAGACTATTCAAGTTTGATGTATGGTAATTTACGTTAGGGTGAAAGCTGAATATACGTAACAAACTTTTCTCAAATTACCCAATATACGTAACATGTTTATTTTAATCTCCACATACGTAATATAATTTCAAATCTTTACCAATATACATATTGACATGTTACCACTTTAAAAAGTTACAATAATGGTCCCTGCCGTTTGTGTTGGCTTTCACCGTTAGTCCTTTGATATTTTTTCACTTAAAAAGTTACAGTAATGGTCCATGTGGTTTGCTTTGACTTTCACCGTTAGTCCTTTGACTTTCATCTTTTTCATACACATTTTTTTACACGTTTTTATACATGCTTTTAAAAACGTTTTTATATACGTTTTTTACACAATTCTATGCACGTTTTTATATACGGTTGTATATACGTTTTTCACCCGTTTTTATAAATGTTTTTTTACATGTTTTTATACACGTTCTTTACACATTTTTATATACATTTTTACATGTTTTTATAGACGTTTTTTACACATTTTTATACACGTTTTTATGCACATTTTTATACACGGTTTTATGTACCTTTTTTTGCACGTTTTTATACATATTTTTAAAAAAATGTTTTTATATACGTTTTTTTACACGATTTTATGCACGTTTTTATACACGGTTTGATTTGACTTTTACCATTAGTCCTTTGACTTTCATCTGTTTCATACACATTTTTATACATGATTTTTACATGTTTTATACACGTTTTTATACACCTTTTTACACACGTTTTTATACACGTATTTTACACACGCCTTTATATAACGTGTGTGAAAAACGTGTATAAAAATGTGTAAATAAAGTGTATAAAAACGTGAAAAAAATGTATATAAAATCGTGTATAAAAACGTGCATAAAATCGTGTAAAAAACGTATATAAAAATGTGTGTAAAAAGGTGTATAAAAACGTGTATAAAACATGTAAAAATCATGTATAAAAATGTGTTAAATATGTGTATGAAACAGTTGAAAGTCAAAGGACTAACGGTAAAAGTCAAATCAAACCAAATGGACAATTATTATAACTTTTTTTAAGTGAAAAAATGTCAAAGGACTAACGGCGAAAGCCAACGCAAACGGTAGGGACCATTATTGTAACTTTTTAAAGTGGTAACCTGTCAATATTACGTATATTGGTAAAGATTTGAAAGTATATTACGTATGCGGAGATTTAAATAAGTATGTTACGTATATTGGCAAATTTGAGAAAGTTTGTTACGTTTATTCAGCCCTCACCCTTTATGTTATAGTTATCAATTGTTGTGCTGGTTGAAGTCTTTTGATCGAAAATGTTATGGTGTTTAGTTATAGATTGTGCTTTTTTTTCGCTATAATCACGATTCATGAGTATAGTTTCGATGTAGTCTTGATTTGGTATAGTACTCCCCCTTCCATCTTAATGAAAGATAATTAACACATTTTTTAAAGACGAGCTATATATAAACTCTAGCATTATATCCCGAGTTATATCAAACAAGAACGGTTGCACCTCCACTTTTCAACTCATGATTTCATACTATTTTAGAGATGGTGACTGTATGCACTAGTAATATATAAACCACGAGTGTTTAGTATCTAAGTCCGGCTGATTGTACCAAAATCGTCAGTTCATATAAGCTCTCAACTTTTTCTTATGTTGAAGTTGATACCTCAAGGAATTCGTGACTTGGACAAAAATTTATGTGCAAACGGTTTTACTCAGTATTTCGTACTATTTTAGATATTGATTGTATTCACTTGTGATATATTAACTACCGGTTATTAAAAACTAAATATTTTAAGAGGCACCAGTTAACTGAAATCCCACTATACCACAAAAAGGTGTAGATTGGCGGGAACACCCTGACCCCGGGTGCCTTTTGGCATAAGCCATTGTCCATCCCATAAGGAATAGCTCCGGCAACTCTCCTGACCTAGTGGGGCACCGACACGAGTGAGCACAAGCCAAGAGTCGGACCCCTGAGCTCTTATTTCACAAAGTCTCTTCAGTGTGCCCATAGGTTTTGTGGAGGTGGGTACCTATATGAAACAAATGCCAAAGATGGGACTAGAACTTGGGTCAATTGAATCAAGCATAAATGCTCCAACCATTGGACTAATGCTCCATTGAAATCCCACTATTCTTAACACACTATTGAGACTCAAGCTCAATATCAAACTCAACCGCTTCTCGCAACCAACAACATATGCAATTGGTAATTGGCTTTAGCATAAGTAAAACTTAAACTAAATGAAATTGATATGCTATGAATTTGGCCAAATTATCGTGTGATTAAGGTACCATCTATGGAGGATATCCAACTCAAATTGCATTGACACGAAATAATTGTATTCGAGTTTGGTATCGATTTTCTCTAGCTTGATTAGAGAAGAAGAAAACAATATTTGAAAAAGAACGTATGTAATAGTATATGATTACAGGAAAAAAAGTTGTTATGTCTCTAGAGGAACTTTTTTATTGGGCTACTTAGTGTAAGACTTCTTTTAACTTTTGAATCCCATAACGGTTGAAGACATGAAATTTTGCTTCCTTATATACTTTGGATATTTAGAATAGCGGTAAGTTGAAATAAACATTATATTGTTATCTTCGGAGAAACACCATTGATGAATTGAGACCAAGAGTATGTGTGACACGAAGATGACAATTATTGTAATTTAAAAGCTTTTTGTCATGTCAAATTTTCGGGTGATTGAAGTACTACACATAGAAGATATCCAACTCCAATTGCATTGTCACTATATTAACCCTATTCGAGTTTGGTATCAATTTTCTCTAGCTTGATAAGAGAAGAAAAAACAATGTGTGAAAAGCACGATTTAATGAGAAGAGTTATTGAAATGAGAAAAGTGAGAAAGAATTCTAGCTACAAAATTCATATAACAAAAGATAATGGGAGATGCATCAATTTTTGTGAATGCATCTAAGATTAGTGGTTGTGGTACCTTCTCATTCTTGCCATCGTAATTAAAATTCTCATTTAATCCTCACTCTATAATAATATATGTAAACAAAAAGTTAGAGCAACTTTTTTTTATGAGGCTAGTTGTGTGAGACTTGTTCTAAGGTTTGAATCCCACATTGGTTGGAGGAATGAAAGTGTGCTTCCTTATATACTTTGGGTGTTTAAACATATGACAAGTTGAAATAAACATTATGTTGTTGTTTGTGAGATTCACTGCCTGTTAACCTACTCTAACAGTTGGTAAATTTGAACAGATAATAATTGATGTAAATAAACAACTTTTTGTCATTTTAAGTATATCATTTTGTATGTATGATGTTAGCTTATGTCAAACCCATTTTTTCTATACATGGTTTTATTTTATGATAAATATGATATTGCTTATAATTAACTTAATTATAAATATAAATGAACTAACACTCCTCCAAGTTATGCAATAATTGTTTCTTAGCATTTATTTTTGGAATACATAGTGTTGCGAGTAATATCCAACTCAAGTCACATTGCCAGTAAATACTTCTGTTTGTATATCAAATTTCTAATGAAATAGATGGATTTTCCTATTACTATAAATTTCATTTTTGCAAATATTGATATGTAGAACAGGTGTCTTCCCCAGAGCCTCTGATAGCACAACCAAGACAATGGCGAGTTCTTTACCCCTGTGGGGATAGAGCGACATAAATTTAGAGTATTCAAGAGAAGGTCACGGTGAGACGGGTCGTTTATCATTATGATAAAGTGTAGGTGTTTAGCAACCATTGGTTACTGGTTTGGTTCTAGCGATCTATTTAAAATCGGATACGGCTCAGAATATGTTTAGTTTTTGGTAGTCATGAGTATGGTTTCGTTGTAGTGTAGACTTGTTATAGTACTCCCCTTTCCTCCTTGACGACGAATATAAAACACCTTTTAAAGACGAGATGAATACTAAACTCAACCTCTTTTTGCACCCATTTACATGTAATTAGTGCTTCTGATATCATATCCGCTATTATATCAAACAATGGTTGTACCTCTACTTTTTCATGATAAATTGCGACTAACATTTTCAACTCATGATTTCAGCCTACTTTAAACAAGGAGATTGTATGCACTAGTAATATATTGTATTAGCTACGAGTGTTTAGAATCGACAGTTCATATAAGCTCCAAAGTTTTCGCAGGTGGACAAAAATTTACGTGCCAACGTTTTTTACTCAATACCTCGTACCATTTTATACAAGCGATTTTGGTCAACCCAACCCTACTCGATACAATTTGTCCATATTTATAGGAAAATAACTATCCATTTCGGGTCAACCCAACCCGTCTGATAACAAGTTCTTAATGATTTTTCATCTTCCAGGATCGCATATGATCAATAACATCCATGCATCATAATCAAGAATCAATAAAAAAGAAGAAACAAAGAAGATTTGATGAACCCATAAAAACTGATATATTATAAAACGAATGGGTTGATTTGCTTACAGACTCCTACGCTATATATATACATAATGAATCGGTATATTGTTTTGACAGTTATACCTCTTCAATAAAATTAATCGACATAACCCTAAAACTAAACGTTACAACCTAATCTGACTAAATAACCGTTTTTCTGTAACGGGTTTGTTGTAGGCCCATCACAAAAATCTTGAGTTTACAGGCTTTTACTTTTGGGTTAACAAGACTTAAAACAATTAAGTCCAACATGTTCCCCCTAATTGTTGAAGTCTTGTTCTTCCAATATGCAGTTTTCCATCTTCAGTGTTACCGTAGTTCTTTCTTCTTCATGTGTTGATGATGAAATCATCAATCTTTGTATTTGATGCCTTCAATCTTTTAAAAAAGGGTCCGTCCAGTCACTTGATATGGTGACTTCGTGGCAGGTTCCTTTAGCTCTCTTCTAAAAAGTTTGTAGGAATTTATGCAGTCACTCGATCATCTCGATCAAATTGGTGACGCTTTGGGTGGGTTTCCTCCTAGCCATCATATACGAAATTTGTAGTCATCTCAAGAACATAATTTTGTTCGAGTTTTCGCACCCTGTTAGTGCTTTAATAGCACTTGAAGACATCTTCTTCTCGGTTAAATCCACCGTCTCTAATAATTGGCATCCATGGTTGGTGATGATAGATGCATGAGTTGTTGTTGTTTCTTGATCCCTTTTCGGCTCTGATGCCGTTGATAACAGGTTCTTAATGATTTTTCATCTTCCAGGATCGCATATGATCAAGAACATCCATGCATCATAATCAAGAATCAATAAAAAAGAAGAAACATAGAAGATTTGATGAACCCATAAAAACTGATATATTATAAAACGAATGGGTTGATTTGTTTACAGACTCCTACGCTACATATATACATAATGAATCGGTATATTGTTTTGACATTTATACCTCTTCAATAAAATTAATCGGCATAACCCTAAACGTTACAACCTAATCTGACTAAATAACCGTTTTTCTGTAACGGGTTTGTTGTAGGCCCATCACAGAAATCTTGAGTTTACAGGCTTTTACTTTTGGGTTAACAAGACTTAAAACAATTAAGTCCAACATGTTCCCCCTAATTGTTGAAGTCTTGTTCTTCCAATATGCAGTTTTCCATCTTCAGTGTTACCATAGTTCTTTCTTCTTCATGTGTTGATGATGAAATCATCAATCTTTGTCTTTAATGCCTTCAATCTTTTAAAAAAAATGATGTCTTCTATATCTTCATAGGGTCTGTCTAGTCACTTGATATGGTGACTTCGTGGCAGGTTCCTTTAGCTCTCTTTTACAAAGTTTGTAGGAATTTATGCAGTCACTCGATCATGTCGATCAAATTGGTGACGCATAGGGTAGGTTTCCTCCTAGCCATCATCTACAAAATTTTTAGTCATCTCAAGAACATAATTTTGTTCGAGTTTTCGCACCCTGTTAGTGCTTTAATAGCACTTGAAGACATCTTCTTCTCGGTTAAATCCACCGTCTCTAATAATTGGCATCCATGGTTGGTGATGATAGATACATGAGTTGTTGTTGTTGCTTGATCCCTTTTCGGCTCTGATGCCATTGATAATAGGTTTTTAATAGGATCACATATGAACAAGAACATCCATGCATCATAATCGAGAATCAATAAAAAAGAAGAAACAAAGAAGATATGATGAACCCATAAAAACTGATATATTATAAAATGAATGGGTTGATTTGTTTACAGACTCCTACGCTATATATATACATAATGAATCGGTATATTGTTTTGACAGTTTACCTCTTCAATAAAATTAATCGAAATAACCCTAAAACTAAACGTTACAACCTAATCTGACTAAATAACCGTTTTTCTGTAACGGGTTTGTTGTAGGCCCATCACAGAAATCTTGAGTTTACAGGCTTTTACTTTTGGGTTAACAAGACTTAAAACAATTAAGTCCAACATACCCGACTCCTACAAATAACTACCTGTTTTGAGATGCCACTGAACCTGCCACTCCTACCATATTGGTTAGAAAACCTATTGAGAATAGCGCCACAATGGATGCAAACTGTGTCGCATTCTATAACTGAACTAAACAATGTATCTCAAGTCTTAACACTACTTAAATATATGATCAGGACATAGCCTTGGATAATGTTCAGCAGATTTAATTCCAACTTAGCAAAAGGTTTAATATTATAATATGGGTTGGGACTCGTGACTTGTGTGTCGTCACATGCTTGATCTAGATAAGACACCGAGACCGTACAACACATAAAAGGTAAGATGTAAATTGATTTACCTGCACGTGACGCACGTCACTTGTATTGATTTCTGTAAGAGAGAATGTCATTAAATCTGGCTAATAAAGAAGAGTGGAGGATACAATGCATGCATCCAAATATTCTAAACCTTCCTCCAAAAGAGGCTGATTGATTTCCTCTTCGGAACAGAAAGAAACACGTCTCTCATACTTTAGTCTTTTTTTACTTATTTTTTTTTCATTCATATGATCAAAGTGACTGTACATCTCGAGTGGGGTATAGCCCACCAACAGGTCTTGTGGTTGATGCACTTCCTTTGCCTTCCAATGAAACTGGATAAACAACCCTGTATCTGCTGTTGCATAAGATAGTATAATCAGAATTAAAACACCCCAAGGGGTTGGTATAATGAACTTGCAATAATACCACATATACATTACAATCATACCAATAATAGTAACATATTCTAAAGGTTTGCTTTCTATATTGGTGCTTGTTAGTCTATCTTTCTATCTATGAACAATCGAATATAAAAAGTATGCTAAGTTTATTTGATATAAAACAATCGTTACAAATACAGACTTGGCTTTGGGTATTTATACTTTTCTAACCGACACCTTACTAACCGACATAACGTTTCTAAGATAACTGCCATAACCGACTTTAACTGTTTTTCGGTTATAAACTTTACTATTGACACACTAGACCCTTTAACTTATATACATACATAAATACTACTCTAATCTTGAATTACATGGATTAATAAGTTAATATCCAATACTCCTCCCTAATTTATTAATCCATGCCTTCGATATCTTCAAGATCCATCATCTTTATCTTTAAACTTTGGCTTGTTTCCACTTTCTTTGTCTTGATCTTCAACACGAACTATGTCTTGAACTTCCTCCTTGATTTGACTTCTTTCTTCCGTGTCTTCTATCTCATCTCGATCATCTTTTTCTCCTTTGTCACTATCTTCCTTCATTTGTATCATTTCATAATCTTGCGTCTCCAATAATCTGTTTCTCGTATCACGATCTTCTGGTTCAACTTTCTTGTTGCATGATTTAATGTATTTCTCTATCTGGCTTTCCTTTGGAACTCTTGATGGCGTCTCTTGATGCTTTTTGCATTCGCCTTTGTCAACTCTTTCTTCTTCTAGATGTTTCTCATTTGAAACAACTTCATGGTTCTCTTTCTCAAACAATTCTCTTACTGTCTTTAACTCTTTCATCTCTTTGTTTATGCAATCTCTCAACTTCTTGAGGTTCTCTAACTCTATCTGCATTTGTTTCTCAAATGCCATATCTCTATTTCTTATTTTCTTCTCAAACTCTTGTTTTTCAATCTCTAACTCTTGAAGCATTTCAAACTTCCAAAACTCTAATTTACTCTTCAAATCAATTTCTATTTCTGACCGCATATCTTCTAACTTTTCCTTTTGGATTTCATCCTTTAAGGATGTTATCTCTTTTCCATCGTTACTAGTAACCAACAATAGTGCTTGTTCGTCATCTTCGAACACAAGGTTTGCTTTTTCTTCTCTACGGTTTGGTTTTGGACAATTTGCAGCAAAGTGTCCAAACTCATGACAATTATAACACTCTATTTCTCTAAAGGCTCTCTTATGGTAGTTTTGATCTCCATGGTTTCTCTTGTTTCTATCATAACTATCTCCATTCTTACTATCTCTTGTGAATCTTCCTTGGCCTCTTCCTCGTGTCTGATTACCACCTCCTTGTCTATCATTTCCATAGTTGCGTTCATAATTTCTATTATTCCCTTGACCTGTGAACAACAATTTCTCGCTATTATCTTCCTCACTTCCTTTTCTAAACTTAAGCCTTTCTTCATAAGTCTTAAGTTTCCCAATAATCTCCTCTAATTTTGCTTTCTTAAAATCAACAACCATTTCAATGGTTGCTACTATGGTACAAACTTATCCGGCATTTGCATTAAGTAATTTCCGTACTTTTGTTTGTTCATCAAACGTCAATCCACATGTAGCAGCCTTTGTAATAATACCCATCAACCTCCTAGCAAATGAATCTATTGATTCATCTTCTTTCATCACAAGTCTTTCAAATTCTGATTTAAGTTGTTGCGAGTGTGCTTGTTGTACATCTTCTGTTCCAATAAATCTGGACTTTAGAGAGTCCCAAATTTCTTTTGTTGTTTCACATCTCGCAACTTGCATTTGCAAATCTTCTGGTAACCCTTGAAATAGGTATGCTGACGCTGAACTATCTCTTTTTACATCAATCTCTTTTGATGTACCTGTTCCCTCTACTAAATCCCATACTCCGTTTGCCATTAATATCTTCTTCATTCTTAATGCCCATAATGTATAATTTGTACTGCTTAAAACTGGGCATTGATATGATGGTAACGATGTGGTGAAAACAACTTTGTTTTCATTTTTATCTCCCGTCATATCTTTCGATTTGATTTTCTTCTAAAACCAATGTAATTCTAATAGTCGAACTTAAATCCTTCTTTCTAATCCACCATAGTAATATGCAACTTCTAAAACCAATATAATCTTAATAATGGTCGAACTTAAATTTTCTGCCTAATCACAATAATTCTCAAATAATTCCTAACGCGAATTGTAAACAAAATTTACTTTTAATCTATTCTACAAATAGAAAAAAAGTAGTGAAAAATGTAGAACCTGTTACTTGACCTTTTGTGGGCTCTTTTTTTTCAAAACAAATACACCTCTTCCACTACTACCTATCCCCAAATTAAACGCATCTAATATCTGTTCCCAAAAGAAAACGCTACTTCTTTCTTCTACACAAATTAGGGCAAATCCCTTTTCTCTTCTTCCTGTTGCAATCGGTGGTGGTTCAGGTTCTTGTCTTCTCCGGCAAACAATACGGCGGCGGTTGTTCTTTTCTTCTCCAGCAAACAATACGGCGGCGGTTGTTCTTCTCTTCTCCGGCAAACAATACGGCGGCGGTCTCTCTTCTTCGCACAACCGGTATGTATTATTTCTATTCTCTTTTTTCTAATTTTTCTGATTTGATAGTCTTTAATCGAATCGTGTTTCTCACTTGATTGATTCCCTGAATCAATTTCTTCTAATCACTTTTCTGGAACGATTCCCTGAATCGTTGGTCTTTCTTCTCTAAAATGATTCCTTGAATCATTGGTCTTCTTCCCTGTCTCTTGATTGATTCCCTGAATCAATCGGTTCTGTTTCTCTTCTCTGGTTCAAATCCTTTGGCTCTGATGCCAACTGTTAGTCTATCTTTCTATCTATGAACAATCGAATATAAAAAGTATGCTAAGTTTATTTGATATAAAACAATCGTTACAAATACAGACTTGGTTTTGGATATTTATACTTTTCTAACCGACACCTTACTAACCGACATAACGTTTCTAAGATAACTGCCATAACCGACTTTAACTGTTTTTCGGTTATAAACTTTACTATTGACACACTAGACCCTTTGTTGGGATATGAAAGTGCTGAAGATTGACAAAGTACTGAAGATTGATAAAGTACTGAAAACTACAAAGTACTGGAAAAAGTCAAAGAGTCAAAGTACTGCTAAAGATAAAGTCAAAGTACTGCACATGAAGTCAAAGTACTGCAAGAACAAAGAACTGTTATATTTGTTTATAGAAAGTCTTGTAATTCTAGAACATTCAGTATTAGATTACTTGTCGTACAAGGATACAAATTGTAAACCGACTAGGGATATCCTTGAGCCTATAAAAGGACCCTTAGATTGGCATTAGAGGTACGATTTCTTACAAGTTATTATTTAGAGTTTTAGAGAAGTTCGATATTCTTAGAGTTGTTAAAGTATCTGCATAATAAGCAGATTAAGAGTTAATAATAAAAGTTATTCTTCTTAGCTTTGTTAAGTAAATTCCGCATACTTAATAGAGTTTGTTCAGTGTTTCTTTGTTAATAACTTAGGATTTATCCGAGGTTGTTAAACCTTAAACAAGCTATTTAAGTTAATTTGGTTAGAGTACATCGATCCAACACCCTTTAACTTATATACATACATAAATACTACTCTAATCTTGACTTACATGGATTAATAAGTTAATATCCAATAGTGCTAACCTTGAATCACTTTTAACTAATGCTTTCGTATGATGCTACTTCAACTTTCTCATCTAGAGCTCTCATTTTGAAAAAGACAAGTAAGTAACTATTGCTCTGTTGGGTAGCTATTGTGTTCATTTCCTTGTAAAAAAGGTATGGGTAAATGGGAATGGGGTTATTGGTTTCATACCTATTATAATCATACACTCATTACCGTCTATGAAATCCATACACTTTTTCATATCATATTTTGTCATTCAAACATAAACAATCGTATACCAAATCCGATACCCATTGTGATTCCTAGCAACAAACCAAACGGCCCCTTAATCTTTGATTACGGAGGAAAAAGGTGTAATGTGTTTAAAGCAACTGTTTTATGGGGCTACTTGTGTGAGACTCGTTTCAAGTTTCGTATCCCACATCGTTTGGAAGAATAAAATTTTGCTTCTTTATATATATACTTTGGGTGTTTAAAATTGTGACTAGTTGAAATATGCATTACGTTGATGTCTTTGCGTGTTGCATATGGTAATGGTAATATACCATGTGATCCGTGCAAGACACCAACTAATGTTAATTAACAACTTTTTTCATTTGAAGTAGTCAATCTTTTGTATATATCATGTTACGTTGATGTCTTTGCGTGTTGCATATGGTAATGGTAATATACCATGTGCCATCCGTGCAAGACACCAACTAATGTTAATTAACAACTTTTTTCATTTGAAGTAGTCAATCTTTTGTATATATCATGTTACTTTTTTTTTAATACTGCGTTAGCTTATGATAAATCTGATATTGCTTATAATTGACTTAATGATAACTATATAATCTGATTGCTTATAATTGATTTAATGATAACTATAAACGAAGTAACACTCATCAAAATTATACAATACCTTTTCTTAGCATTTATCTTCGGAAAAATTGTGTTGCGGGTGATATCCAGCTCCAATCACATTTTAGTAACACTATAAACGAAGTAACAGTCATCAATGCCACTAAATACGTGTGTTTGAGTATCAAATTTTTAATAGCTTCAAAATAGAAAAATGTTATAACAAATGTTTGCGTGGTTACCTTTTTTATAAAATAACAAAAACATTTTAGTTCCACATGAATCAAAGAAGCGGAATTTTACTAGCTAATGTAGCTGTATATGGTTCGAGATTTATGGTTAATAGATTGCTTTTAAGTTTGAAGTTGGCATTTGAAGTGTTCTTCATGTTCCATGTACATATTTAATGGCATTGAAGCTTCAAGTGGTTCAATTAAGATACTTCATTACAAATGGTATTGGATTATTAAGGTTCACGTGCCGCATTATAACTGTTTTTATCTACTCAGTTCTTGGATGGTCTGCTGGACGTTGAAGTCTCCTGATCGAAAGGGTTGGTTTGGTTTATGGATTTGGTTATGGTGCCTTTTCGGATCTGCTCTTCCACTCTTTTTGCTTGATCAATTCAAAATCGGATATGGCTCATATATATATTGCGTTAAGTTTTTGGTGCAGTCATGAGTATAGTTTTGTTGTAGTCTCTCTTGATTCGGTATAGTACGTACTTCATTTCCTGGCTCCCTGCCGACAAATACTTAACACATTCTTTCAGAGGCGAGCTGAATAGTAAACTCAACCGCTTTTCTCTCAACCCTTTACAGTCTATCTTCCCACGTTTTTTCGTTTCTCTATAATGGTATATGATGTTGAATGATCTTAAAGAGAAGAAATAGCGTCCAGACGTCAATGCTAATGGTTCATATAAATTCTCAACTTTTTATCATTTTGAAGTTAATACCACAAAGGATTGACTGGTGATTTCATACTATTTAGTCACAGTTATTGTATATTATTTTGAAGTTAATAACTAAAGTGGTCATTGCAAAGTTTTATATGCCAACAATTTTGACTCATGATTCCATACTATTTTAGACATAGTGATTGTATGCACTTGTAATATTTGAAGTACCAGTGATTAAAAACTAATTAAGGGATGTTGGTCAACCTAACCCGAGTCGAAATTTTTTTTCCAAATTTATAGGAAAATTACTATCCATATCAGGTCAACCCAACCCGAGTATTTAATGAAGTGTATGTTGAATCTTCATGTGGTTCAATTTAGCTAGTTCATTCCAAACGATATTGAATCATTAAAGTTTAGGTGGTACATTACACTGATTTTTCTACTCTAATCTAGGAAGGTTTTAGAAACTATTTAAGTTCAATATAATGTATGGTAATTTCGTTATCAATTGATCTGGTGATTGAAGTCTTTTGTCTTTTGATCGAAAGCGATATTGGTTATCATTATAAATGATATTGGTGGTTGAAGACATGGAATTTTGCTTTCTTATATACTTTGGGTATTGACTTAATTGACTTATTTATAAATATAAATGAACTGACACTCATGAAAATTATGCAATATTTAATTTCTTAGCATTTATCATCGGAATGAATTGTGTTGAGTTTGGTATTAAATTTCTAATAGCTTCAAAAAATAATAATAATAATAATAAAAAATAAATAAATAATAATTACAAATTTTTGCCTAATTTTAGTCACACATGATATCAAAAAAGCATAAATGTACTAGCTAATGTAGGTGTATATGGTTCGAGATTTCTAGTTATCGGATGAAGTTGGCATCCATATTGAAGTGTTCTTCAAGTTCCAACAACACTTCCATCGTGCGGATTTGATGAAGTGTACGTTGAGTCTTCAAGTGGTTCAATTTACCTAGTTCTCTACAAATGATTTTGGATAGATAAATTTCAGGAGCTCCAATATTACTCTTTCTTTCTATTGTATTCTTGGAAGATTTTAGAGACTTATTAAGTTTGATGTATGGTTCCTCTGTGCTGGTTGAAGTCTTTTGATAAAAAAGGTTATGGTGTTAAGCAAATTATTGGATTATAGATTTGGTTATGGTGCCTTTTTCGATCTGCTCTTCAACACTTGTTTCCAGGCCAACTCAAAATTGGACATGGCTTAGATTGCGTTGAATTCTTTTTTGGTCACATAGTTTGAGATTGGTGTCAATGTTGTTGGTACAGGATGTCGGATACTGTCAGAAGAAGAAAATAGTATCTCGATATCATTAACTAATAGTTCATATTTCTCAACTTTTTTTCATTTTGAAATAGATACCGCAAAGGATTGACTCGTGATTTCATACTATTTTAGAATTTTAACATTGCTCGGTATTTGCATGTACTCCAAGTATAATAGCTGCTGAATGTTCAAAAACCAAGTGCTGTTGGTCGTATCAAAATTAGTCGTTCATAAAAGTTCTCAGTTTTGTCTTTGTGTGTGAACAACTCGAGTGATTCGTTGTTTGGACCAAAATATATATGCCAACAACTTTGACTCGTGATTTCATATTATTTTAGACATAGTGATTGTATGCACTTGTAATATATTAACTACGAGCGTTAAAACTAAGTGATGTTAGTAAACTGAACACGACTCAAATTTTTTCCGGATTTATAGGAAATAACTATCCATATTCTCTATTTATTAACAGTTTATGTAATGAAAGGCTGGCAACTTGTTAATAAATGTGACAAAATGAAGGTCTACCAAAGAGTTTAGCAAAACACTTCTTAGTACAACTATATAAGTAAAACTAAAACTAAATCAAACGATACGATATAAATTTGGCCAAATTTTCGGGTGATTGAGGTATTATTCATGGAGGATTTCCACCTCCAATTGCATTGTCACTAGATAACCGTATTCGAGCTAGGTATCGATTTTCTCTATCTTGATAAGAGAAGAAGAAAACAATATATGACCATGGAGCAACTATTTTTTGGGGCTAGTTGTGTGAGACTTTTCTTAAGGTTTGATCCCACATTAATTAGAGGAATGAATTGTGCTTCCTTATATACTTTGGGCGTTTAAAGTTTTGATAAGTTGAAATAAACTTTCTATTGCTTTTGGCTGTCGTTTGCATACAGTTTCCTAATATTTTGACATTTGACATTTTAATTAGTCTTATCTTTTTGTATACTCCGTATATCATTTTAGGTAGAAATTGCCTAGGGTGCGTTTAGTTGGAGAACAAATTCTCTTATTTTCTATCTCTAGTTTTGTAAAAATTTGGAAGGAGGATTAATCTCCACAAAACGCTTGAAAATATAGAAAACGCTTTTAGTTGATGTTTCTATTTTCTGTTTTGAAGAAAGGGAGGGAGGGTTGAGGGTTACAAAGGAAAACAAGGAAAACAACTAAAATTTGTTTTGTAATTTTCTTTGTTAAGTTAGGAAATAGGGGATTTGTGTTTTGCAAAACATTTTGTTGGAAAACGTTGATTTGAACGCGATATCTGTTTTCCTTGTTTTCCACAAAACATTTTGTGGAAAACAAGGGTGTTTTCCCTTAACTAAACGCAACCCTAATATTTTGACATTTTCCGGGGTTTGCTTGCTCGTTGATATATTCTCCTTTGGGTGGAATCTCTAGGTCAAGGGCATACGACCTTACTACACATTTGGTGTTTGGAAATTCCTTATTAGGCCTCGTCATTTTAAACTTAATTTTAGAAGCTAATGATCATGCGTTTAAGGATCAATTGCGGATAAATAGTTGATCACTTTGTCCAATTTTTGGCGGAGATGGTCTTTTTCTACGATAATAGCAAGGCAACCATTGTAGCCACTGATTATTGTAAATGAAGGATGTCTCAAGTGTTTTGTCAATTGTATGCTCAGTTAGTTACCTCACGACAAATTCTCCGTGACAACTCGAATTATTTTCAAAATGTGAATGATGAAACATGCACATATTCAAACAAATTTTAATCACCCCAAATATGAGACATATCATATTGCAAGATTGCCACCGTTACTACAAAGTATGTGTTTCATCGTAAGACAATTTTACAACCAACTTCACATAGATGTAAACTCCAATTGAATTAACCAACTTTTAACAGATGTATACTCGATCTTCGCTTCTTTATAGTTGACTTTTACTTAGTGGTCTAAACTACTAATTGATCAAGTATCCTAATAAATAACGAATTTGAAAGAGGTACATGATCTCTTTAGTTTTTGAGTCAATAATAAATGCAAAATGAATACGTTACCTTTTTATAACTTGATAGAAATTGAACAATAAAATTGTAAGAAGAAAAATAAAAATAAGAAGAATGAGAAATATTTTCAGTCACACATTTCAAATGAAGAAAGAAAATTGCATGGAAGATGCATCTCTTTTTAGAGGTGCATCTAAAATGAGCGGCTATGGTTATTTCTCATACTTCTCATTTTACCTTTATTTCTTATTTGATCCTTACTCTAGAATTGTAAGCAATATATACAAAACAAATACTTAACACCCTCTTGAGACTGAATCTCAATATCATACTCAACTGCTTCTCGCAACCAACAACATATGCAATTGGTAATTGCCTTTAGTACAAGTAAAACTAGCTATAACTAAATCAAAATGATACGATATAAGTTTGGACAAATTTTTGGGTGATTGAGGTTCTATTCGAGTTTGGTATCAGTTTTCTCAAGTTTGACAAGAGGAGAAACAGATAATGTGTGAAAAGCACATATTAATCTTTGATTACAAAAAAATTAAGGTGTTGTGCCTCTAGAGCAACTTTTTTGTGGGGCTAGTTGTGTGAGACTTGTTATAAGGTTTGAATCCCACATTGATTGGAGGAATGGAATTGTGCTTCCTTATATACTTTGGGTGTTTAAAATTATGTCAAGTTAAAATACACATTATGTTGATGTCTTTGGCTTTCACGTACCGTAACAAATGGCACATGATAGACACATATATCAGTTTAATGTAAATTAACAACTTTTTGTCATTTTAAGTAAATTGTGTTGCGGGTGATATCCAACACAATAAACATTATGTTGATGTCTTTGGCTTACACGTACCGTAACAAATGGCACATGATAGACACAGATATCAGTTTATGTAAATTAACAACTTTTTGTCATTTTAAGTAAATTGTGTTGCGGGTGATATCCAACACCAATCGCATTGTCACTAAATACGTGTGTTTAAGTCGAGCCGAAAATCAAATTCTAGTATCATATCCCGAGTTATATCAAACAACAATGGATGCACCTCTACTATTTCATGACAAATTGTGCCTAACATATTCAACGATTTCATACTAATATAGACATGGTGAATGTATGCATTAGTAATTTAATAACTACGAGTGTTTAGTAACTAAGTGTTGATGATCGTACCAAAATCGGTAGTTCATATTAGCAATGTTTAAAAATATATTTTCAACGTTTTTTACTCAGTATTTCATACTATTGTATGCACTTATGATATATTAGCTACTAGTGTTTAAAAAAGTATGCACTTATGATATATAAGCTACCAGTGTTTAAAAAAGTAAGTGATGTTGGTCAACCGAACCCTAGTCAATAAATTTTGTCCAATTCTATATAAAAAAACACTATCCATTTCGGGTTGACCCAACCTGAGAACTCGACTCCTACAAAAAATATACATGTTTTTACGTGTTACCCTACACGCAAACCCATACCCATCTTGCCAACCCGACCATCATTGTTAGAAAACATATAAAGAATACGCCACGGTGGATACAAGTTGTGTCGCATTCTAAAATATTTATCTCAAGTCTTAACAATGCCTAAAATATTTGATATAAGTTTAGCCAAAGTTTGAATTGGGTGATTGAGATAGCATCCATTTGCATTGTCATTAAATAATCATATTCGATTAGAGAAGAAGAAAACAACGTGAGTGTATATGATATATGATTATGGCAACAAAAGGTGTCAAGTGATTAGAGCAACTTTTTTATAGGGTTATTTTTGTGACACTTATTTATGTTTTGAATCCCACATTGGCTGGAGTAATGAAGTTTTGTATAGGGTTATTTTTGTGACACTTATTTATGTTTTGAATCCCACATTGGCCGGAGTAATGAAGTTTTGTTTCCTTATGAAGAAAACAACGGTATGTTTGTATGTTTGGCGTAATGGGCTGAGACTTTTATTATAAGCCGAAAGTTAAAATTTATATTTTTATAATGTTGTTTGACGAATTTGTTAGAGTTGAAGCTTATTAATGCAAAATCACACATAAAAATACATCAAATTAAATTCACATATATTTACAGCATTTACGTAATAATTCATTATAATTTTAAGGGTATTAAAGTATTTTAACTAGCTATAAGCCCCTATAAACCTCATTTTATAGGCTTGGGCTTATGGTTGCTTACGACTTATTTTATAAGCCATAAGGCACCATAAGCATGTGTGACAAACAAGATTTCTTTTATTAGCCGACTTATTTTAAAAGCTCAAGCCCCAATAAGCCTCTCATAAGCCCTCGCCAAACATAGCCATAATGTTAGGTTATGACAAACTCATCTTTTATAGTATATGGTGTTAGCTTAAGATAAATATGATATTGCTAATAATTGACTTAAATATAAATATAAACGAACTAACACTCATCAAAATTATACAATAAATTTTGAGTAAACTCCAAAATACATCCCTGTGGTTTACCCCGTTTCGCACCATACATCCTTCTCGCAAAAGTTTCTAACAGATACATCACACTGTTAGTAAAAGTTAACCTATATACATCCCTCAGTTAAAATAAGGACTAACGGTGCAAATTATTTATCCGTTATCTCCTAACGAGATAGATAATGTTTACACCGTTATTCCTCTGGGTTACCGGTATTTGCACTGTTAGTCCTTTTTTACATTTACTTCCGTTTTTTATGTTCTTTTCCATTTTACGTTTCGTCCATTTTTTATGTTTTTGCCGTTTTTACATTTTCGGCCGTTTTTTTACGCAATTTTGCCCTTTTTTACGTTTTCCGGCTTTTTAATTCTTTATCCATTTTAAACGTTTTTGTTTTTATGTTTCGCCATGTTTTTTTACGTTTTCGCCTTTTTTTTTTATATTTCTGTCTGTTTTTTTATGTTTTCGTCTGTTTTTTTACGTTTCATCATTTTTTCACGTTTTCATAAGTTTTTATCCATTTTCATACACTTTTATTGGTTTTCGTCTATTATTCTAATTTGTGTTTTTTTATCGTTTCATCCATTTTTATACATATAATATGTATGAAAACGGATAAAAATTTATGAAGTGAATAAAAACGTATGAAATGGATAAAAATGTTTCTGTATCGATTTTAAATAACGATTTTGACCCACTTCTGGTCCGAATCATCAAAAGTGTAACTCTCGAAAGTTGTCCGAAATGATGTTTTATAAGTTATTTGGTCGAAAACCGCTTAAGTTTTGGTAGTAAACGACCCTTGTTTGAATTTTCACGTTAAAATCTCGCGATTCTTGATGTAAAACATCATTTTGGAAAACTTTCGTGCTTTACACTTTTGATGATTCGGATCAGAAAGGGGTCAAAATTGTGATTTAAAATCGATATAGAAACATTTTCATACGTTTTTACCTATTTCATACATTTTTATCCGTTTTCATACATATTATATGTATAAAAATGGATGAAAACGGAAAAAAACTAAGATAAACGGACGGAACGTAGAATAATAGACGAAAACGAATAAAAGTGTATGAAAACGAATAAAAACGTATGAAAACGTGAAAAAATGGACGAGAACGTAAAAAAGGACGAAAACGTAAAAACGCATCGAAAACATAAAAATAAACGAAAAAAAAAGTAAAAAAAATGCATCTAAAACGTAAAAAAACGGGCGAAAACGTAAAAAAATGGTGAAAAGGTAAAAAAACCAAAACGAAAAAAACCGGTAAAACTAAAAAAAACGAAGAAAAACGTCAAAAGGACTAATTGCGGTTGTACCGTTAACCCAAAGGACTAACGGTGTAAACATTATCTATCTCGTTAGGAGATAACGGAGAAAAAGTTTGCACCGTTAGTCCTTATTTTAACTGAAGGATGTATATGGGTTAACTTTTACTAATGGAGTGATGTGTCTGTTGAAACTTTTGCGGGAGAGATGTATAGTGCGAAACGGGGTAAACCACAAGGATGTATTTGGAGTTTACTCATAAATTTTTCTAAGCATTTATCTTTGGAATAAATTGTTTTGCGGGTAAAATCCAACTCAAATCTCATTGCTACTAAATACGTGTGTTTGATTATCATTTTTTTAATAGCCAATGTAGGTGTATGGTTCGAGATTTTTAATATTCAAGTTTGGTGTATGGTAACTTGCATTATGCTTATCAATTGCTCTGTTGGTTGAAGTCTTTTAATCGAAAGCGATTTTGGTTATCATTACAAATGATATTGGCTTATGGATTTGGTAATGGTGCCTTTGTAATGGCTTAGATTGTTGAATTTCTTGTGTGGTCACAAAGATTATTTCATTGTAGTCTTGATTTGGTATCCTTATCCTCTCTAACGACAAATACTTATCACTCTCTTCGGAGACAAGCTAAATATTAAACTAAACCACTTTACGTAACCCTTTACATCTCTCTTCCCACATAATGTTTTAGGAAGTATTAAAAACAGGTATTTGAGTTTGTATTAATTTTCTCATAGCTTTAAAAGAGTAACAATGTGTTGTGTCAGGAGAACAACTTTGTTCCGAATTACTTTTCTGAAAACCAGGTATTCAATCCCACATGGGTTTAAGAAAAGAAATTTTGATAGGTCATGTACAGTGGTATATTTGGTTCACATACTTTGAGATTAGTGTTATGTTAATTGTTGGTACATGATGTGGAATGCTGTTAAATGATAAAAAAAAATAGGAACATCATCATCACCGAACGGTTAATATAAATACTCAACTTTTTATCATTATGAAGTAAATACTACAAAGGATTTGTTACTTGTGCCAACATTTTTAACTCATGATGTCAGGCTATTTTTATCGTTTTGAAGAAAGTTAACAACTTTTTTCAATCAATTCTTTCTTCTGGAAACGACTAAAAGAGCAGGCTTGTCCCGTGGGTGGATGCAGTATGAAAGATGAAGCTTGAAAGCTGGGAGTTCTTCTACCCATGTCGGGAGAAAGACTTCCCCATGGCATAGCTCACCATTCAATCATGGGAGGGTCACGGATTCTTCCTCCTAAGCGCAGTGTAGCTCCCCATGGTGTTCATTTAAGTTCTCAATTTGTAATGCGTATGATATGGGCCTGCATACGATACTCATATGGGGTGAACAACAAAAGCGAGGATGGGGTCTAGTTAAATACTATATGGGGAGATATGGGATACGTACTAATGTCAAGGAAGGGAGGGAAGGAGCTCTTGCCTTCAACTCGAGCGAACGCCCTTCCAGAACGTTAAGGCCTATTATTTCTTTCAGAGTGTACCAAGGATGAGTTCGATCCATTAGGTTCTTCGATTTGTTCAGAAAAGAAACGAGAGACAAGAAAACATCTTTGAAAAAGGGCTGAAGAAACCAGTCCATGACTTAACATCAGTAGAATGCTACCTCCACCCTCGTATGTTCACTAAACATACCAATAGTCACCGATTCATATGAGCTACTGAGGAGTAAGCAATGATCTTCGTAAGATCGATCTGTCTTAAAGTGGTCAAGGAAGTATATATTATAGCAATCGCGCTTAAAGTATAAATGAAAGGAGTGAAACAAAGTGTCGCTTCAGGAAAACCCGAACCGCCACCCTTCATACTCGATTCATTAGGGTTGGGGATGGATGGAACCAATCAGAAGTGAAAATCGCCCATTTCCCGTGTGGAGAATATGAATATGCACCTCCATCGAGCGTAACCTCACCGCAGATTGGAGGAAGCCAAAAAATTTATTCTTATTGTGCGCCTTGTGAGCGCGTTTGGATCCGCGAAGGAAATCGCTCGGATGTTCCCCTAACCCAACCCGGGAACGGACCGATAGGGACCATGAAAGCATGGGATTCAATCGAACCTTTTCGGGCAATTCCTAACGCAGAGATGATAATAAGTCGACAAATTTCGTACTTCATAGCTAAATAAATCATCATTTGCTCTCTTATACTCAATGGACAGTAAATCCACCCATTACTATCAAAGCTATTGGACATCAATGGTATCTGCCTCTTCCATGAGTGATAAGTTTCGCCGTATGTTGTTTATTTGTCACATTCCACCTTCCAGGATTCACATTTGTTATTGTAGACCTTCGTCAAGGCCACCCTCACGCCTACTTTGGCCTATTGGTGAACCTCTAAAGCCGCCTTCTTGTTAGCTCATAACGTCACGCTACATAACAATGGTCTTCAAGCTTCGGAAGGATGCCTATGACGCATACCTTAGTGCCGGGGACAACGTGCAATTGCTTGCTACGATTCCGGGTCAACAACCAACAAAGTTCTCCTTTAGTTCTTCTACTACCACAAAGGACTCTCTTTCCGTCGGAGGTGTAAGAATTAGAATTCCTCTTCCAACTCGCCCCGAATGGGCGCTATGGCAAAGAACAAGAAGAAAACTAAAGGAAATTTGTCCAATTGAACACCCCACCCAACAAGGTAAAGATATCACAATACGTTTCATATCTAACTTAATAACTATACAATAGCGGAAGCCTTACAAAATATTCAAAAAGAAAACATAAATAACTAATCTTCCAAAATAAATCTAAGATCTCTATGGTCAAAATCTTGCTCTCATCTCTACTCTCAACCTGCATCACCTATCCCATAAGCTTATCTTGAAATAATACCGGCCAAGTAGAAAAGAAAGTGCTACCAGCCAAAAGCCCAAAGGAATAGATATAACTAAACAAAACAAATATACCTAATAACAAAAACAATAAATTAAGGATCTTTCGTGATTCTGAAGCACAAATATACGTAAGTCCAAACAAACACATAACAAATTAAACCACCAAACACTTAGCATATCAAGAGCAGATAGATTACATATAAACCAAACGAAAAGTCTAATGACTAAATGTAATAGTTACCAACAAATAAACATGGCATTCAACAAACTAATTAACCTTCATTTAACACATTTAAAACATTAAAGCAAAGAATGAAATAGCACCCAAAACATGGCGTCACAAACAAATAATAGAAACATAGTACAAACTATACCAATAAGCTAAACATAGCATAACCATTAACAATTATCAAAACAACTTTCATAAAATAAACCAGCTCGATCAAATCCTAACATCGCAGAGTTTAAACATGGCGAGTGTCACATATACATACCACATATTTATCAATATGACATCTATCATATTTTTAACATATTACTCATATCTTAGCATAAAGTACGGTAGTCACATAAACATACGTAAACATAAACATGTATAATAAATATAATAACGAAAACATAATCATAAGCATTTAACATACCAAAACATAATCGTAATACTTATCATATAATTAGCAAATACGATTTAGTTAACTACCACGAGCCCGTAACATATCCGATACATCATACTTATACGAAATAAATCGTATAATTTGGTAGCTAGCTCCTGTGAAGACGCAGATAAAGACACTCCACATCATTCACCGCATAAATCATATCGATAACAAATCGATCTAGGATGCATCCATAATACCTACGCACAAATATAGGTAATATAATACCAACCGAGCTCATAAACAGATAACGTAGTGGACGTAAGGTAACATCACTCTATCAGCCCTAGAGTCATATCGAGGTGCATCAATCGATACGGACATGGAACCCCATGACTATATTTGGCTCGGTGTCAACTAAACTTAGGTCAAACAGTTGTCATATGATCACAATCATAATTCATCATAAAGGTCACAAATAACTTATCGGAGAAGTTCATATCATAAGATTCATATTCGATATTCGAAATCATAAGTTCATGTCATAGTGGCATGTCATATATTCATAAGCGTAAGTTCATATTCGAAGTTCATAATCAACCATAGCAAAGTTCAACAAATGTATATATCGTCTTCTAACATAAGTTCACATCGATATTGTATAGTTCACTAGAACATAGTTCGGATAAATGATCAAACATTCAAAAGGGTTCATAGTAATGGCATTGGAAATCCTAATAAGTATAATAGAAAAGCGAACGAAAAGAACATCATACCAACCTTTAACGAAAAGGTCAATATCTCAGATGATAACACAAGTGTCTTAAAGTAAGAGTAATATCCAGACTTTAAAAGCAATGAGATAAAAGGAACGAATGAACCAATTTAAGATGTGTCGCCTCCAACTAATCTACACGGATTATGATTATTTAATACTTATTAGTATAACGGATTAATCTCATTAATACTTAGGGTTGTCATTTATTCCCATTTTTAGTGACAATAATTCTCAACATTTTAGGGTATTCCTCATTAATTCACCAACTTTCTATTTAGGTTCTAGGGTTTCCCTTACTCTTTAAATATTACTAAATATGCATTAAATTCACATATTACTTCTTTTAATGATTTCCCAATTTAACCTAGAACGCATTTAAAACTCAAACGAAATTTACTTAACTCATGCATGTCTTTTACGTAGTTTATTTACACATGTTTACCCCATACTCCAAAAATTACATGTTGCACCTTTAACATCTTTAATTATACGTTCTAACCTTCTATTTTCATATTTTACACTTTTAGCCCAAAGGTTTTAGAATTTACAAAACACACCCCTTTAAGTTAAATACAATTCGAATGGCCCTCTAAGTATCCAAAATTACACGTTTAACCCCCACACTTATTTTATGCTTAGTACATGTCTTTTATTGTCTTACAAAAATAACCTTTAAGTTTCAATATTTACAAAACCTACCCAAACTTTTATATAAAGTCTAATAGGGCATAATTCAAAAGCAAGCCCTAAACCTAGGTTAAACCAATCATTAATTCATCATTACTACTTCATTAATTACCTTCAATGATTACAAGGAAACCCTAGTTTATACAAAACCCTAATCGCCTCCTTTAAAAACCCTTTCCTTTTTATGTTTTTGAATCAAGAAAAACCCAAGACAATTCCACACAAGCTTCAATCCTTGGACATGTATTTTATTCAGGTCAGATATCATATACTAACTTCTGGAAAAATAGTTTCATAATCTCTAAAGATATTATAAGCTCAAGCTATATTCATAACGCTTTTTAGGTTTTAGGTTTCAAGTAATTTCATAATGCATATATAAATCATGTATGGCCAATTTTTATGTGTTATATACAACTTATAGGACTGAATTAATCATTAGGAACATACCCTTGAAGACCTTGGATCGTTAAAACAAAGAAGCACAAAACCTCCTTTGTCGAAACCCTAATCCACTCGAAAACTCCCAACGATTACCACAGCAACTCTGGAACTCCAACACTATTTTTCCCACCTTCTAAACTTTAAATCTCGTCCAAGAAAAATGGTCCCAACCTCTGGAAACTGGAAGTCGACTTATTAGGGTTTTGGAGTCGTTTAGGGTTAATCTGCATAAGGAATTATTGGACCTAATATATGTATTTATACTTGAGTTTCTATTTTTCTTGTGGGCTTTAATATGTATTGGACTCAAAATAAATGGTCTCTTAATAATATAACTTATATTGGGCTTGTATTTAGTTTTATTTCTTTTATAAAGTTAATTAAATATATTCCTAGAATTATGAAAATACAAAACCATTTTATATAAAAATCATAAACTATAAAATTACTCCTGTTTAATATTTATTTCTAGGTCAAGTAGGATATTCTTAAA